>WBMY01014689.1:10998-76072 GCA_013397315.1 Donacobius atricapilla | reverse complement strand
TCCTCTCCTCTCCTCTCCTCTCCTCTCCTCTCCTCTCTCCCAAGGGAGCTGTTTCCCCTTGGTTCTAATTTTACAAGATGCTGGCTAAAATAATGCAGAAGGAAATAGTAAAGATTCTCTTGGATGAAACTTTAATTTCCCCATTGGGCATTCCTGAGCTTTTCAATGCACGATATAAACAGATATAAAATCATCTCTTTGGCAAGGGCTGCTGCTATTTCAGAGTAAATCAACTGTAAGGGCAAATCAGGTAAAAAAATATTGTTGCATTCTTCTGCTCTCTGGGGTTCCACTGACATTTTAAGATGGCACCTGGCTTCCCTCATTGACAAAAGACTTACTTTGGGGAGGAACTTGATTTGGAGATATTGTTGAGCCGAGTCTCACACCATGTGAAAAGAAGCCAGAGGAGTTGATGAGCAGGGTGAGACAGTGAGTATGATTGCACTGTCACAGGTGAAGCACTTTGTTTCATAAAAAGGTCTGTGGCTGATTTTAAATACCTTTATTCCTGTTTTGCACATAACTAGTGCTTTTCTGTCACTGCACAATAAATACACAGTACCTGTGGAGAGTATTTAGGCAACAGATCTTCTCTTGAGATAATATTTATGCAGCTGAAGCTGTGGCATGAATTTAAATGAGTTATATAACCATAGAATGATTTGGGTTGGAAGGGACCTGAAAGAGCATCCAGTTCCAAACCCTCACCATGAGCAGGGATATCTTCCACTAGATCAGGTGCTCAAAACCCCATCTAGCCTGGCCTTCAATACTTTAAAGGATGTTCTTAGCATCCAGGGCCAGGACAAACGACTGACCTTCCTGCCATCATACAGAGGGTCCCTTGCCAAGCACCATTTGCAAAACACCCAGCACCTCCTTGCCCGAGACAGCCACATTCCAGTGCTGGGCTTTGATCAATGGGTCTGTTAATACAGAAGAGACTCAGGTTTTAATTTTAACCAGAGGAACGTTTGAACATGGCCATGGGTGATCAGTCACACAGCCCTATGTCTGGGATTAAGCAGGTGACATGTCTGCTCTAAGCTGAACAGAATCTCACTCCCTTAACTCTTTGCAGGTTGCTCGCCGTGTCCCAAGACAGGCCAAATTCCTGCAGAGGCTGGTATGTATCACACCTTGTCTTTATTTTACCTCATGGGAACTACATTTTCCCTGGATATGTGTGTGTGTGTGCATCCCTGTGCCCAGGAATGAACTGTTTGACAGTAGAGAGAGATTCTGGGTAATGAAAAGAAATAAAATCTTCGTTTTGATCAATGCTACAGGTACAGATTCTTCTAATATTTCCCAATCCATCTTCTCAAGCCCAGATTTAGAGAAAGAACTTCTAATGTTACAAACTTTCACAATGCACTGAACAGAAGTCCAATTAAATCTCATTGAGTTTGAAGAGAAGGGGAATTTGCTTTGAAATTTGAAGATCTCTGTCATTCTCTGACAAAATCTACCAAAGAAAGGAAGAAAACAAGCAAGCCCATATCCTTCTTTCAGCACAGAAGTCTAAAATTTATGTGTAGAGAGGCAGCCAGTGGAATTGCTGTTCATGGCCAGTTATTTTTCTGACTTTTCTGGGGGACTTCCCAGTTGAGAACTGGTGGAACTCATTTCACACACTGAGCAGCCATCCCCTTAACAGCTTCTGGTCCCCTTCATCTTTGACAGATTGGAATCAGCAGCCTAGAGAGAAACTCTCATGCTTATCACCAGTTTATTACTTCTAATCTGAGAGACAGTCAATTTGTTTTGATGAATATAACTGATAAAGACAAAAATACAGAATGGATTTCATTTATATTCAGCTCTTTTTCTGTCCTTCCAAATATTTCATGTAAACAATCATAAAATAATTTGTTTGGTGAGAAAATTTCAGCTGCCAGTTCTACATCATAACCTCCAAAAAGCATCCAGCCACCCTGCCTCATAGCAGTGTCCTAATCTGCTGCTTTGGCATTCCCTCACTTAATTTTTAATAGGGATGATACATCACAGTAATAATAACATAAACAAATGGTTTGTTTTGCTTTTTTTTTTTTCCTTTGAGCTGCCTCTCATCTTCGGAAGGCCTCAATAAAAGGTGCAGAAAACAAACAGGCGTTTGTGCAGCTGTAAGTCAGAGCACCAGACACTGATGGATTGTGCAAGAGCTCCCGGGAATGCAGCGCAGGAATCACAGAGTGGAACTTGGGCTGCCTGACCAGCCTGACCAAGCATCCTGCTTGGAAATGGCCTGTGCCCCTACCATTTATATTTTCTATATACAGGGAATAGCAGATCCCTTCCAGGGATGAGAAGGTGAACCAATTCTTTGATGCCCTTATTCAGTGTTTGATTTCCCCAACAGCAACTCACATCCACTAGGAAGAGGGAGGGATGTTGAATGTCTTTTTTTTTTTTTTTTCTTTTTTTGTTTTTTGGCCTTTCCTCAGATTGTAAGGATATGAGAACTGGAGCTTATTCAGTGAGGTAGAGATATTTTCCCCATCCCTGCAACTGTCCAAGGCCAGGTTGGATAAGGCCTGGAGCAACCTGGTCTTGTGGAAGTTGGCCCTCCCCATGGCAAGGGGTTAGAACTGGATGGGCTTTAAGGTCCCTTCCAACTCAAACCATTCTGTGATTCTATAACAGAGATCAACTGTAGCTAGCAAAGAGTGGATTTAGCAAAAAAACCCTAAGTGACTTTTTTCCCATAAAAAAATACCATAAAAAATACCACTGAGCTGTGGAACTCCTTGCAGCAGGATGTTGTGGATGTTAAAAGTTTACATGGATTCAAAAAGCAGCTGTGTAAAGTAACAGAAGAGAAATCCACAGAATACAAATATACCACAAAAACACCACCCTTGACTCGGGAGTTCCTTCAGCCACCAGTTACTGAAAACTGAGAGAATATTTCTGGTTAGTATCAATGCAGGTTGGACTCATTTTACACTCTCCTCATAGCACGTGCTGTTGGTCTCTGCCAGTGACAGGCTACAGGGTTAGAACTGCTTTTTTTCTCATCCAACACAACCATTCTGCTGTTGTTGTCCTAACAGCAGCAAGTTCATGCTCTCTGTCACATTTGAAAGACTCTCTGAGTTCTGTGAATCCATCAGTGCTTTCACACTGTCAGACAGGTCACCGCAGAGCCACTTGTATCTCAAGTGAAAGGCAAAGGGCTTGATCCTCTTTTGCTGATCATCTGTCAGCTACATATAAACCCACGGTTTTTGATGAACTGCAGCACACACGGGTGAGTGCAGAAGATCTGACACCAAAGAATTTGCTGTACTTTCCGATTCTTTCTACAGCTTATTAAATGCCCTGTGTACCTTGCTATGCCACAGGCAATTAGTGGCATGGAAGAGTGAATGAAGCATCAGCTCATTGTATCTGAAAATATTCCTACAACCATATTTCAATCAAAATTCCCCATCTTCTCCACCTTCAGGATAATGAGATTGGAAAGCCATGCCGATGTATCAGGGAAGGTTCTAAGAACAGCAGGACCTAGTTCTAATTAAGTAGTTAATTAAGCAGTGGTCTAAGGGTGGGACATTAGATCTATGCAGGGCTATTCTAGCCTAGATCCACAGATCCACTGCACTGATCTGCCTAAAATCAGTGAGGTGAATCCTACCCTGGAAGGTCTAACCTCTTGCCATTGTGCTCCATGTGAGCTGAGCAGGATCCTGGACACAGAGCACATTCCCCAGTTAAAGATAATCGATCATGACTAGGTTCATCTGAGAGACATTATCAGGCTTTCCAAGGCTTGCAAATGTAGGCAGGCAGGGCTTTATGCCAAGTCTGTTGGTAGATCTGTGTTTCCAGTGGATCCCTGTTCTTCCATTTGCCTGGAATTCACTAGCCCAGCAGCTTTGTTAGTTGGATGCTCAGTTACTTCTGATGCCATCAGCTGCTGCAGAAATGTTCTTGTTTCATACTCAGACAAACACTTGCTCCCTTTCTTAAGCTGTTTGCCAAAATTATTTTTGTTCGGAAAGGAAGCCTGGACATGCAGCTGAAGAGCCTATTCCTGTCTTCACAACTCTTACGTGACTGTGGGTTTTTACCAACCTCAGTAGGAAGAGTCTCGCTGTATTTTGGCTTAGTGAGGTTGCTCTGTATTTACAGTGTATTTTACCCTTTATCTCCCTTTTGCTTTTGAGGGTTTGGTCTTTGGTTGTGTAAGTCGATGTACAGATTCTTCTTTTTCAAAGGCTGCTTACAGTTAAGTACAATGAAGTATTCCAGGAAGAAAACATTTGAGCTCCATGGAGATGTTGCTGTCAAAACATTAGTCTGGAGAAATACTCCAACACAGGACTTGTGCACGAAAACACATTGCCAAGAAGCAGAAATTGGCTTTCAACTTCCATTGCTACATCATGTGTCATTCATTGCTGTCTCTGCTGCTTCTCTGCTGGAAGGAGTCCACTGTGGGCTAAAAAGCTTAAAATATTTTGCTTGAGATGTCACAGTGTCAGTGTTTTTTATTAAGTCACTTCATCCATTGGTGCGGATTTCCAGGATGGATTCTCAGCAGAGGAGGACTCAGTTGACTCCATTGACAGCAGTTTCTCTGTTTACATAACTTAGGAATCTGACTGGATGAATTTGAAGGTGCTGCTTCATAAAATGATGACATCAGTCTTTCAAGAAGTCTTCCATCTGCTCTTGTGCACAGTGCACAGGGCAGGGTCTGTGACATAGTTCTGGACCCCATGGGGACATATTTTAGGCTTCTTTTCCCAGGCCACAAGAGAATAATCCTGATCTTCTCACACAGTCAGAGTTGAAGGCTTCAGTTTAGGACACAGATGGATTTTGTCAGGGTGTTTCACAACTTAAAGGCTGGCATAAGCAGAGCTCTCAGACTGGACAATATCTGTGGCCTCTGTGCATGAACAAAGGCAGTGCCATATTTCTGACTTACTGTTTGCAGCTCACCTGAAATTTCGAAGAGAAGCCCACCTTGCCTGTTGTTTTCTGGAGGTATAACACCCATTGGGTGGGAGTTTGCTAGTCCATATTAAATATTAGATCATTGAAACACTGGAGGGGTGAGTTATCCAGTTATTCCATGAATGTTTAGAGGCAACCTTTTGATTCCCATAGGAAACCAGGCCTCGGATGTCTGAGTTCCATGTGAGATCCACGATCATTTCCCGGTACGCTTTCACCACCGTGTCCTGCACCATGGTGAACAGCGGCTCTGAGGCACGGGAAGCCGTGTTTGAGATGCAGATCCCAGCTGCAGCTTTCATCTCCAACTTTACCATGTAAGTAAGTAATGCACAGACCAAGTCTATGGATGCCACAGTACTAAATTCAAATCCTCAGTGTAAACAGGGAGGGAAACTATTATATTTCACATCTGAGTGTCTTTTATTCACTTCCTTCTCCTCCTCTCTCTGATTTGAATGAGAAAACTCTTTTCAAGACCTTAAAAACCTTTCCAGAGAAAGTTTCAGCAACATTGGCAGATATATTTATCTCACCTGACTGTAATGCCTAAGAATCTTCTTGTTATTTCATGTTCTCCACATTGTCAGTGGAGCAGAAGTCAACTCTAGCCAGCAGATAAGGTTCAGTGGCTGTTGGAGGTGTAAATGATAAAGCAAATAAAGAGAAAACTCATAGTGGAACGACTAATAAAATAAATTCTTGGTCTCAAACATACTTGGTTTGATCATGCTCAGATCTTCTCTGCATACAGATATTGGGGCCAGCTTCAGACTAGATCAAAGGGGACAGGGGACCCACTCTTTAAGAAATACTTCCATTTAGAGTGAATAGGAAGAATAAGAGACTTTTGCCTTTGTACTAGGCTGTATTTCCAGCCAGGGAACTTCTGAGTTGGCTTCTGTCCCAGAGACTTGGGTGGACTCAGGAGAGTGACACCAGCATCACTCTGAGATTCTTCTCAGATCAAAGTCTGTGAACACACCTGCAGCAAATGTACACTTGTCACTGTACTTGGGTGCAGAGTGACCATGCTGACATCTCTGATCTCTCCAGGAGCATTGGCAACAAGACTTATTATGGAGAGGTCATAGGGAAAGAGAAGAAAAATAGCACCCATGACAAAGAAAGGCACAAGAAACCTCCAGGCCCCACAGAAAGAAGGTGAGTGTTGTGCATTTGGCTGTGTTCTGGGATGTGGCGCACTCTCCTGCCATCTTTGTCTTGGCTGCCTTGGCATGCCCATCTATGGATTTATAGGAAGGAGCAACTAATCTGAATGCTATCTGCACTGCCTGGTGTCATTCCTATACTCCAAGCCATGAAAAATTGTGTGTGGCCTTTTCTAACCCTGTCACACAACTTTTTACATTCCAAGATGCTCCAGGATGTACTAGTGGGGAAAAGAATTCCTGTAATAACAGAAAGGAAAATTAGGGTGCTGTCATGGACAGAGTCATCCACTTCATTCAAGAGGGAAGCAAGAATATACTTTATTTATATAAAGCAGTAAATCAACAAAGTTCAATGGTAAATGCAACAGGTGTTTGAAACTTCCAGGAGTCTGAGCCTGGATGATTGGACACCTTTGAGTTTCCTTGGGACTCTGCCCCGATGGTGACTTGATAGAGAGAGGCAGCCTTGATCCAGTTGTCCAGAAACGGAACTTTAATCATGCAAAAATAACAAACTAGAAGGCGTACACTGTATTTGTAGCAAACTAAAAAAAGGCAGTAACAAGGTGCAAAAAGTAGGGGCGAGGCTCAGACAGGAGTATTTATACATCCCGATGTGGGGAGGAGCTAAGGCAGGGTCTGAGGGAAGGGTCCAATAGGGGAGAACGATTAGGAATATTAAAATTTCTGCACCAAAAATCAACCTACCGTAACACAAAGACCTGGGAGCCTTCTAGCAACGATTTGCATACTTGAACTGAGGGAACGTTGGGGTAAGCCTCTTGCCTACTATATTTAAAAAGGAGTTTCCCAGGGCATTAAGCTGAGGTTTTGCTCTTCTCCGGGGAAACCACTCTCCAGAGGTGTTCAACAAGATCCGATGGGAAGGTTCAGTTGATTATTTACAGGGAACAGGTCCAGGCAAAACTGTTGTGGGGAGGGGAAGGAGGTAATGTGTGACGTGTCTGGGACATGAAGATGTCTCTGGCTTTTCCTCGCAGGGAGAACGGCGATGAGACATTCAGGGCCTCTGTCTTCATTCCTCGCAAGATGCAGGGCAGGTTCATCCTGCATTACGAGGAGCTCCTGCAGAGGCGTCTGGGGAAGTACGAGTACACCGTCAGCGTCCGGCCCCAGCAGCTGGTGGGGCGGCTACGAGTGGAGGTGAATATCCTCGAGAACTCGGGCATAGTGAACCTGGAGGTGCCTCCCCTGCGAAACAGCAAGCAGAAAGGCAATGGGAGAGCTGAAGGTAAGGAGAGATTTTCTGACCCATGGCTCTGCTGTCTGTGGGGCCTTGATTGCTTCTCAAGAAGTGGCCTGGCAGTGTAGGATCTGTTTTCCCTGGATGACTGTGTCTGTGTGGTATCTGTGCCTGAGCCTGTGAGGACTTTCAAGCTCAATGAATACAGGGTCGATCCCATTCATCTCAATAGGGTTTTTTTTTTCTTGTTGTTGTTGTTTTTTTGCTATTGTCTGTAAAAGCTTTGAACTGGACCTTCAGGCCTTGTGCTCAGCTCTGGAGCAGGCTCTTCCCTGGCCTCCACATCTCCTGGGAACTGTTTATTTAATTCACTCAAGTGAATTGTTTTTTCCATCCATCCATGCCAAGGAAGATAGGAGATCCTGCACTTCAGAACATGGGAAATTCCAAGAGGAAAATCCATATTTTGCCAAAGCACTAAGCGCTATCTGAGCATCTGCTCTTACCCCTAACCGTCCTTGTTCGCTGTTCAGACAGTATAAATGTAATTTTTTTCTGGCATAAACCAAGAGCTCAGGATACTGTGATTGCTATGTGATGTCAAAAAAACACCAAAAGAGAAGGATAGAAGGAGGATGCAGAGTCTTCCGGGACTTGACCCTCAGTCACTCCAAGTGACACAGTGCCAGAAAAATCATGTAAACAATCATAAAATGATATGTTTGGTGAGAAAATTTCAGCTGAAATTTCAGCAAAATCAGTGGAGCTATTCATATCTGCCACAGAAAGATCCTAATGCTTATGAACGAGTTAAACTGATTGCTCAGTGGGATCCTGCTGATTTCATCCAAATCACATAAAATCAAGGCTCTCAGTGACTCGGATCACTTGGATGTTCAGATCAAGCCTCGTTAGTCTCTGTGTCATACATCCACGTGCCAAGTGATAAATGTGCTCTGCTTCTCATCAGGAGAGGGAGGAAGCCTTTTTCACCTATCAGGGAGTATCACAGGGCATTGTTGGCATGTGGTTTCCTGCGAGACATCTGACATTGATCAAGGGTAGAAACAGGCTAAGCAGAGCAGACACACTTGGTCCAGCACAGTATGTAAATTCCTATATGTAAATGACATACAGGGGAAACTCATGTAACTCACTATCCAAATGGCAATCTGGGAGCACTGACATTCTTGGCCTCATGCTTCAGATTTCAAAGAGCTCATACAAAAATGGGCCTCAGCTGTTGGATTCTGTAATCCTCCCTAGCCAGTAAAATGTATATAAAATAGGTGTTCCTTTGCAGGACGTGCAATGCAAATCAAGATCAGATTCCCTGTGGTTTATCTGTGTTCAGAATTCAATTACAGACCCTTTCTGTCTGGAATCATCCCATGTGGCTGTCCACTATATTCCAGCTGAATGTCACCTCTCAAGATGGATCAAAAAACAAGCCATCAGAGCCATTATTTGCTCCCTGTGAAGCCTTCTTGCTCTTATGAGACCCAAAAAAGCGTGGGATCTGCACATCCAGTGAGAATTGCAGGGAAGGCTGTGAGTTTTTAAGTGAAAGACAGGTGAATTGTGAATCTCACATTTAAAGAGGGGCTGCTTGGCAGTCAGTTTATATACTGGGAGTAAACCATAGAAAAAGTGTCTGCTCTCACTTGGATTCCCATAGCTTAAAACTTCAGTAGCACTTCACTGGACATTGGAAAATGGTTCTCCCTGACTGGTTTGAGGTTGAATATGTCCTGAAAGCTCTCTTCCTCTATTTCATATGTCTAAACTATCCCAGAGTTAATGATAAAAAGTGAGATTTTATCGTAAGTATTAATAAATTACCTTGAGAGTATTGGATGAAAAATATGTTGTACCATCAAGCTGCTAGAACCCACCCCAAAGGGTAACCCAAGTTCTTGAAACAACAGTGATTCATCAGTGTTTGTAAATACACACATGTAGGGTTTATTTTAGAACAACCTGGTCACACAGGAAAACAGATATGTTTTGGTTCTTACAATCTATAGTAATATGACAATATAAAACCATAAAAATATCACTTAAGAAAATGTATAAGAGTAGAAAGATATCTCCAACTGAAAAGACTTGTGATGAGACTTGGTTGTTGCAATTTCAATGGTCAAAGTGGTGATCACAGGCTAGATCCATCATGTGGTGAGGGAAATCCAAGGGAACCCCCAAAATGCACAATCTGTTGGGTTTATATTCACTCAGGTTCAGGTGGGAATGCCTAGGGCTGGGGAGCTTGTAATGGTTGTTGGAATGCTGTGGATCAAGGACACCTGAATGATGGAATGTTGCGGATGATGGGACACTTCAGGAGTCCTTGACGCGTTCTCAGAAGATACAGCTGCCTATTAAATTAGGACTGTTGTCAGTTATGTCCCATCATGGCCCATCAGCAGCGTGAGCACCTTCAGGCGCCGTGTGAATGTCCCTTGGGCAGGGGAGTTATCACAGCTGAGTTCACTGGATAAGGACAAAGTTCCCACCTCCCAGGTCCTACCTATTTCCTGATCGTTCCCAACACCAGCTGCAGCCTGAGCTGGGCTGGCCCCTGGCACCTGGGTGGGTGCTTTGCCCATCAGCAGCTTGCCCTGAGTGTTTGAGCTACCAGCATGCCAGTGTCTGTTCCAGTCTCACTTGTGGATCTGTCCTTTTCTTGTCTCTTAGAAAGTCCTGCATCCATCCTCTCTGGATGGGGAGCAGAGACAATGTGATGACAGGCCTTTCTAGGATATTTCCTTGTATAGTAACTCCTGTGCACATGGCTCCATCTGGGAGTTGTATTTTTCCCAAAGGAAGGCATTAGGCATGTGAGTTTTGGAAAATGATATTTTGGCATGTGCAGGTGTTGTCTTCTGTCCCATACAAACCCCAAAACAGGAGGCATTGAGGCCACAGATCCTGACCTTCTCTGGCGACCTCAGAAGGGAGCCACTTTTCTGAATGACGTCCTGGGTGCTGTCCTCACCTTGTTCCTCCAGTGTAGCTGTGTGAGAACTAACCATGGGCTTGGCCAGGAGACACTAGGCTGCTCGAGGATGACTGTTTCTTTCTGAAGTCAAAGGTCTCAGAAAGCTTTTTATTTCTTATAACAGCTGTCTGGAAGTTTCCACATGTTAGGGGAGGATGAAATTTTCATTTGAGCTCTAATCCCGAAACTGCCAGACTCCAAAATAATTTAGGTTTAACTGTTCCTCTTGTGAGGATGACAGTTTCATCTGGAAAATGCTTTTTCTTGCTCTGTTTACTTCTTCAGCTGAATTTAGTGGAAACTTTGTCTGAAGTCTCTACTGACTCCAGCTCGAGCATTTGGAGCTCATCTATGCTCTGGACGCTGAAATAGCTCATAGACTTTTCTCTCTCTCTCACTTGTTTAAAAATAACAAGGCCAATAAACAGAGGAGAGTAATTGTGATCCAGATATCAAGTACTGCCTAAAAAAGAAACCTGGGGGAAGATACAGGAGCTGTGTTCAAGAATATAAAATGCCACTGCAAGGAGGAGAAGGATACTGTGCCTTCTGTGTCAGTTACTGAAAAAACAAGAAGTCATGGGTTTATAATCCACAAGGAAAAATGTAAATTAGACATTGAAAATGTCTAACAGTGAAAAAAGTAAAGTTCTGGAAAGGATTGGCAAGTGCAGGCACTGAGTTTCCATTACTGGAGGTCTGGAGTGTTTCCTGACTGTATCAAAAAACTAAGTAGGAGGGATTTAGTCTGGGAACATGGGATGAATTAGATAAATTACCTTCCAGACCTGATTTTTGTTACTCCAGGAAAAAAAGTTTTCTTGGACCTTTTCTATCAGACCATTTTTTGGTTTTTAACTTCTGTCCCAGGAGATGAGTGGCTATGAAGAGGACAGGAGAGATTCCTCAGCAGTTCTTGCCACTTAAAATGGCCCTGTGAGACAGCCTTGGAAACTTCCTCTCCAGACATCCCTGAAGCCCTGTGTGTTAGAAAGGATAACATTTATCACCTCCAGAGAGTGTTTTGAGGAGCAATAAAGGGAGGCAATGTGATCCACATGCTCCACCTAGATTCCACATTGCTTTAAAAAACCGGCTACATGTGATTATGCTCATTTAACAGGTGGGGAAGCTGAGGCATGGAGTTGCTCCCTAAGTAAGCTGATTTCCAATGGTCCATAGAAATGTTGAGACTGGAGCTCGTGCTGCTGTGACACAGCATCTTGTCTCCACCCATCACTGTATTTATGCAGAGAAACATGGAAGTGTTGCCCAAAGGCCATGAATGTGGATGTGCAGGAGAAATAAGGAGGGAGCTTCTGACTGATTCCCAGTGACCCTGGTGTGATATGACCGGGCAGCCTCACCCACAGCAGGCTTTCCTTTCAGTTGAGGAGAAGTAATGTGAAACCCCCAGATCAGAAATTATAAGTGAACTTGAAAGCCATTTCTACGTGTTCTAGTCTTTTCCAACACACTGGCAGTTAAATGGGATTTCTGGCAGCGATAGAATACAGATGGAAAATTCAAGAAGTCAGATACAAGGAAATCTGATGCATTATGTATTAAAAACATATTGTATCTGCTGATTCATCAGATCAAAGGGCAGCTATAAAAATAAAAACAGATCAAGACTAAAATCTTACAGCGATGATGATTTATAACTTTTCTTTGCTAGGAGAAATCTGGCAAACATGGATTTTAGAAAAAAATGTCAAACCTCTGGATAATCATTTTATAAGCCCCCTCTGAGATACAAAACTAATGTCATTGTGCGATTTCAGTGTATTGGCTGGGACCTCCCTCTCTGTGTCCATCAGGATGAATGGACTGGAGCTCTCACAGCATGAGAAGCTGTGATGCAGTCAGTTCTTGATTTTACTGAAATTAAGTGATATCTGTCATTTAGTCTCCTTGGACAAGGCTTTTGCTGAGGAGTTTGTTTCACAGTCCAGGTGCTCTAATTATAATTTGCTTTTGTAAAATTGGGCCTATGAGAAAACCCTTGCCTATCTCAGTAGAACAGTCCTGTGCCTCTTCTTTTCAAATGCACTCACAGGACAGCTGTGAAAGTAAAGCAAAATCATCCTGGAAGTAACATCCTAGAGTGCTGTTGATTTATGAATCTTACTCTTATTCCTTTGCCTAGAGGAACCTAGATTGTACATGGCACTTCAGAGTAAAAGTTACAGATTTGTCTAGTCATTTCATAAACCGACAAGGACCCTAATCCTGGCATTTCTGTGGACTTTGACCTGTGGGAAATGAGGTAAGTTAGGTAACCACTCCATGCCTCCATTTTCCTACTTGTTAACAAGACATAATCACGTATTTCTGGTTTTGTAAATCACTGTGGGGTCTGGATGTGAGGTTGTGTTCACTGTTGCTCACAGATGTCACATTGCCTTTCCCTAATGCTGCTCAAAGCCCTTTACAAAGGTAAAGCACCACTGCTCAGTACATAAACAGAGTTATTGGATCCCCTGGAGTGGAGCTTTCCCAGACTGCCTGCACCTTTGTCATTTGGATTAGTATCATTAATTTATTGTTAATTAAAATTATCCTAAAGCAGATGTCTGTCTGGCCTGATGTATCATACCCTAATCTCTGACACTCTTGACCTGACCTCCACTTGAATAGTGGAGCCCAGAAAATAAGCTTAGATGTAGATATTTGCATTATGTGCACCTGAACTGGAATCGAACCTCTCCCATCCTTAATTTCCCTGTCATACCACAGATTTTTTTGTCATTTTTGGCAAAGATTTGAGATTTCCCCTCACAGTATAATTAAGCAGCTCATTCCTACCAATTCTAACCAGCCCAGGAGCAGACCTAATAGAACTTCTGTGCCTCAGAGGAGTGTTGGAGTAATCACTGTGAGAGCTAAAGAAGCCGAGAACAACTTCTGTTGACAAGCTATTTTTGTGTTTTCAAAAGCTGGTTGGGAAAAGGAGGAAAGCCTTCAAAATCTGTAGAAGTTCAGGAGCTAAATCAGTCTCATGTAAGGGTCAAAATGGAGTTCAGAGGGAAAGAACAGTTGGCAAACCAAAAGAGGGTAAGGTGGGATTTGGTTTACATAGGCAACAGGGAACTTCCACATTCCTCAACTTTTAGAGAATGAGCACAGATAACAATACAAGGAGAGTTTTCTGCAGCGTGACTCAGACCTAAATATTTGTCTTTATCTGAGGTGCCCTCTGCCAGGCACATCCCTCTTCATGGATTTTCAGAGTTTAGAATGAGTTACATCTTAGGGATGCAATTTGTGTGATTGCACTGAAGTGTTGGATTTTGTCTGAATTAAACTGAAATTGCAGTGACTATAATGATAACTTTTGCTGAACATAAAGGCAGCTAAAGTGACTTCTTAAAATGTAGACATTATACATAAGACACTTGTCAGGGATCAGTCACTCAGATCAATCCTGCCTCACACGCCTGTGGTACATCTGAACATGCCACCTCAAGAATTCTTTATAATCAATAAGGAAAAATCTACAGTGTGATTCATCTAATCCTGGAAGAAATGTTTAAACAGGTCAGATGAATCATACTTGCATCAGCTGTCGGGATCTCAGGTGTAGGATCTGCATCCTAGATGTCTAGAGCTGGCTGGAATGGGCAGCATGTGCGTGTCTGAGGTTGTGTGTTTGGCCAAACAGAATTGAGTACAGGAATTTCCTACAGACATTTATATCCCTGAGAGCACTGCAAGATGGGTTTCAGTTTAAAGTCAGAGGAGAGGCAGGTTTTTTTTTTTTTTTTTTTTTTTTTTTAATCTCTCTTTTTCACAGGAGAGCTGAATCTTCAATCCCAGTAAGTCACTCTGGCTGACTTGGCTCCATGGCAATACCACCTGTGTTGTGCTTTGACATCTGTAAGGCGAAGGAAAAAACCTGTAATATTGTGGTTTTATCTCAACAGGTGATGTGTCTCCTCCTCCCTCTACTGTCATTGGGCACACCAAAACCTTAGCTAAGGTTACATTCAATCCCAGTGTTGTTGAGCAAACTAGGATTGCCCGAAATGGAATTTTGGGAGACTTCATAATTAGATATGATGTCAACAGGGAGCTGAGTGTTGGGGATGTTCAGGTACTGTACACATTATTCATCTTTTCTGTTTTATTAACTGTACCTGAGATGCTTCTATTGCTTTGCCTGCTCCAAATTCCTAGAAAATGCTTTCTGAGTGAAGGCTACTCCTCCATCTTGTAAGAACTATCCAAAATAAAACCAGTCAATTAGCAGCCACGAGATGGACTTAAACCTTGACTTCACTGGACTTCGCTTTTTGTGTCTGCTTTCCTGTTTCTCAATAGACTGGCTGTACATATCTGGATACAAGGCCAGTTCCTCAAGCACATGTTGTGGTTGTGGTCTGTGGGCAGATGTTATATTCTTGCTGCATTTGGAAGGAAACCCCAGTGTCAGCCATGGAAGGAGATGTGGAGAGCTCCAGTTGGCTTATCCAGTCTGGATAAACAGGGGACCAGAATTAAGAAGGATACTGATGCCTTAAGTTTTAGCTTTTAGAGTTTTCTGTGCTGCCTAGGGGTGTAGTTCAGAGCCTCATATCAAGTGTCACTCAGCTCCCTTCACAGAGCAGGTAGACAAAACTAATCCTTTTCCTGCTGAAGACCAAGGACAACTGTTACAAGTTTTCAGGCCCAAAAGCATAAACAATGGTGGACTGAAGAGAGAAAACAAGAAGGATGGGACTTCATAATCTGAAACTGTAATTGGACAATTAAACCCCAATATGCAAATGGACCAAAACATATAAAAGTGAGACCTTGTGACCAGTTGTCCATTTTGTGACCATTTTCAGTCCACCTTGGGTGTATTCCTCGTTAGGCTCTTGTCCTGCCCAAGGTGTACCCTTAAAGGCCTTTTAATAAATATCTACTTTATCCTTTATCTCTGTCCAACCTCTATTACAGGTCAGCCTTCTCAAGGCATCAATGCCAAGGAGCAGTCATATGCTTCAGTGTAGACAGAATCACTGAACACCCAAATATCCAAACATCCCATAATGATGTGTGTAGAACATTGCACCATGACCTTACCTTTGACTCCCTTGGCTCTTCCACAGATCCTCAATGGATATTTTGTGCACTACTTCGCCCCCACAGATCTTCCTCCCTTGCCAAAGAACGTGGTGTTCGTGCTGGACAGCAGCGCTTCCATGGTGGGGACCAAGCTGAAGCAGGTGAGCTCCTCATGTCTGTTCTGTCTCGCTTGGCTCTGGGGTGGCAAAGCTTGGTTCAGGCTTTGTATCACCATTCTTCTTCTGAAAAATGTTTGCTGTGTCTGAGGTGAGAGAAGACACCTCAAGGTGAGATGATTTACCTGCAATGAGAAATGCTCATGTTAATGGGGATGGGAATACGGAATGTAGAAGGATTCATCACTCTGTAAAGGTCAGTGCTGCCAAAATTGAGCATAGGATTGTCCACGGTGGTTCTGTTCTGAGCAGTTTGAAGACGGGCAGATCAGGCAGAATTCCCAGCAAAGTCCATTCAGCAGACTCTTGTATCCAGTCTAACAGCACAGAGAAGACACTGCTGCCTTTAAATTACCTTGGCAAAACACTCAGTGAAATGTAACTCAAGAGGATCTGCTGAAGGAAAAGAAATCTGTCCTTTTTGAGAATCTGAGTCTTTCAGAACAAATCTCAGATGTTTCTCCAGGGTACAGACCTTAATGTGAGCCACCATACCAAGCTGAAGGGCACATCTAATATAAATGGAATATGGATTCTGTGGATCCAAATTACCTTCCCCAGTGACTGGGGAAGAAGATGACTCATCAAGAGAGTTGTTCACATGCAGCCTAGTCCTGTGCTGAATGAGGTCTCAAATCAAGATGCCCTTGAATCTGTAAAAAGTCCCGTGGACAGAGCCTGGCTCTTGGCTTTCTGTTATCCTCCTGCTGAAAAATGACCACCCTGCCTCTCAGAATAAACAGTTCTGGCACAAATGCAGTCCTGCAGGCTGGAAGCAGACAGCCAGTGACCAAGTGCTGAACCAGGGAGATTAAAACTCCAAAGGGCTTTGGTGCTTTTGTGAGCTGCATGAGTAGTCAGCAGATTAACCTTGCCCTATGAAAGCTTTTACTCTCCTCCTGAGTATCAGAGCTTCTTTTCATTACACCTACTAAAAACAACACAGCCATTAACCCCTAAAGGTTTGCTTCATAGCCTAGGCAGTTTGTGCTGCTAAACCTGGATCTCGGGTAAATTAGCTACAGAGAGGTTCCTCTTGAGCCTGAAGTGAAAGAAGTGTCTGTCCAGAACCTTTGTTGAGGCTGCACCCTCACTTTTTGTCTTTTATCCCAGCGTATTCTTTTTATGGAGAACCACTGGTACGTTATGGAGGAGTGCTATGGGATGGAAGCACTTCACTTCCTTTGATTCCAGCTGCTCCAAAAATAGAACTTTATGGATTTAAGATCAAAATTATAAAACCCCCCCACAGATTTATCAAGAAAAGACCACAATCTAGGACTGGCTGAAAAATAAACCTCTCTTGGTTCTCTAGGAAAGTGTGGTCAGTTACAGCCATGTCTGCTCAGTGTCCTTTTTACCCAGTTGTTGATGTCATTAAGATGTTTATGTTTATTAAATTACAATCAGATTCCCTGGTGGCAGGATACATCTAAGCAGAAGAAATGTCTCCTTTTTGTCTTTTCTCTTGGACTCTCACAGCTGTGGAGATCTGTGGTGGTGTGTAGAGAGCTGGGAAATCCCATGGGACTGTCTTTCCTCATTTCTCTCTCCTGAGTCACATGCAAGGTCAGCTAAAAATACAGTCAGCAATTGTAAAGAGTGCTCTTGTGGGTCAGATGCAGTGACTATGGCAAAGGACAGTTTCTAGGATTGTGAAAGCAATGATGGGAAACATCAGCTGTGCACCTTTTTCTGTAGCAACTGGAGGAGATTTTGTACTCTTCAGTCACCTGCCTTCACGAAGTAAATGGCAAAGTGACTCAAGTCAGGTCAGGATTTTCATCCTACAGTTCCCACAACCCAATTGTGAGTCATTTATCTTTTCCTCTCCCAAGGTTTTCCTTTTCCGACATGAATTTTTATCTGTTTTTGCCATCCCTTTTTTCCTAAGATATCTCAGTCTTTGAAGCAACAAATGTCCCATTGCAAACACATAGAGTGAGACTGGTTGATCAGCTTGAATCAGATCATTGGAGGTGTTCTAAAAGGGTGTGGATGTGACACTTGGAAACATGGTTTAGTGGTGGACACAGTGGTGCTGTGTTAATAATTGGACTTGATGATCTTAGAGGTCTTTTCCAGCTTTAACAGTTCTTTGGTTCTGTGATTAAGACCCTTGAAACATTCCCCTCACATCACTAAGAGATGTATTAGCTTTGAGGGGAAGATACTTCTCCTCAGTTTTCACATCCTCTGAGCTCTGGTGATGTCCAGCAGACTCGGATGTGTTGCAGCAGTCAAACTCCTCTGAGAACCTGAGCCTGTGCTACAGTCTCCTTTTGGCACTGGCAGGGAGATGAAGTTCAGGAACAGAAAATTCTGGAACATGATGAGAAAAAAATATTCATGTGCTCAAGAATTTGCACATCGTTACTGCTGTCCCACTGCCATGGAAAATCCCGATGAACTTTGTTCCTTCATTTGCAAAGAGACAGCAAGTTCTGTGTGGAATAGTTACTTTTAACAGCCAGGAGAGCCTGGGGAAGAGGTTATATCTGCAGGGTTTACTGGGAAGCAAAATGGTTTGCCCTTTAAGCAGTCTACCCTGCTGATTTTATGGTACCTTTGGCTACGTAGAAGGGGATATAGCAGTTTTACATGGTTTTAACCAGGAGAAAAAAGGGCCAGTTATAAGTTCACCACCTTGTGATTACCATCATTGCACCCAGCTTCACTGAACATGGTGAGAAAGGGCCCTTGTTACATAACAAGAACGTTCCAAGCTATGAATATGTCCACAAGAGGATGAATTTGCATGTATTTTGAAGATGTATGGTAAAACAGAGTTGTTTTAGCCACGGATTTGTTTCACCTTACCTTTCCCACAGGCAATAAATGCCACACACTCAGTTAAGCAGTTGGCTTCACCACAACCCTGGCAACTTGTCAATGGTGGCATGCCAGACTGTAATTCTGTCTGCGGTTAATTGCTCTAGGAGGAACCCAGCTGAAACTGGGACCTGCTGGGGATTTGCAAGGGCCTCAGTTCATTTGCCTGTGCCTATCCAAGGGACACAATAGGTACCTTTGAGTCACCCACACTGCTGGAGCCCATCTGAGGGCCCCGTGTGCCCGACCACTCAACCTCTGTGCCTCAGCACAGACACCCCCAGGAGTTTCAGGGTGGTGAAGGAGCAGACAAAGCAGCTGGGCACTCAATGTTCTCCTTCCAAACTCCTCTGTCTTCTGCTGGTTGCTGCAGAACTGACTGTGAGCCTGTTGACTGTTGGTCCAAATAAAGGCTGCTGCCCAGGAGAATGACCTTAAATCGCCAGGGAACTTTGGAAAAAATGCTAATTCTAATTACAGCCTTCAGAGCATATACTGTGATGAGGAAAGTTTTGTCAGGTTTTCCATTTCTGTTGGAAAGAGACAACTTGAGAGAACACAGAAGAGCTGTCTGCAGCACCAACAACCCCATGCAGCTGCCTCCTGCTTGGGAATACCCCACAGCAGTGTTATCTCAGTCCTCTCTGGAGGTGTGAATATGGGATATAAGAAGCACTACAGTAAATAACACATCAGATCCATGTAGACTTTATTTGCTCTAAGAAAATAAAAAAAAGAATTTTCTTCTGAGAGAAATGCACATGCTTGTCATGCAGAAAATTAATCTGCCTAACCCTAAAACTTTAAAATACTGACAGGGTCATGCAGAGAAACCAGCAACCTTCAGAGAAAGATGCCCTCAGGCATTCAGGAAGGGAGCATCTGCTTCTGGTCTTAGGATTAACAGCCAACTTTGCTTCATGCTGAGGCAGTAGAAGCAGAGACAAAATTTTCCAGGAAGATCCCAGACCACCTATAAAGTGCAAGTCCTTTAATTGAGTTTGGAGTAAATAGGAGGCAAATGTGAGGGTAGAGTTTGCATGGAAATGCTGCTGAGGCTTGAACTGAAAACTCAGGAAGACACTGAGAGCTGTCCCAAATGTTTCAATTGGACCATCACTGAGTTCATCAAAGGATGAACTGCAAACAGGTGCTGCTGATGTGCCAGACACAGCCCAGTGACCACCAGACAAAGCTGTAGGGAATGGAAGTGGCTAGATGAAGCTAAGGGAGACAGTCCCTATGGATTTGGGTCATTGAGGTTTATGTAGCAGAGCTACAGACAGCACAGCTCTTGGTCTGAGACAGGAATGAGGGCCCAGGCTGGCACTTAAACGGGCAGGAGAGTGGGTGGAGGCCCCAGCTGGGGCTGGGCACAGCCATTAAAACCTCTTGGTATCCTCAAGGCTCTGGCAAATGCATAGAAGTCAGTGAAGTGAAAGATCTTTCTTTAGTAGTCCTTTCCAAGCTGGAATTAAGAGGGGTTTTTTTTCCAGCTGCTGAAGCAACACCTGGAAGCCAGACCTGGCTTCTGTGTGTGTTTTCATCATGGTTCTGTTATGTGAATTTAGGTAGGTTATTTTCTTTGCCTGTGCTTGTCTCTTTGCAGAGTCTTGATCTCTTTAGCTGACAAACCCATGCCTGGACTTATGGCTGTACAAAGATCCCTCCCCAAGTCTAAAACACACCAGATCCTTGTCAAGACTGAAGTGATTAGATGAGCACTGTTTGCAGCAACACTGCTATTTCCAAGCAAATACCCCTTCACCCGAAATCAGGGTGTGTACTACATGTTGCTCAACTGGCACCATTTGTTTCTGGCTGTGGAGAGCAGCTGAAGCTCAGAAGTGCTTGTGGCACCTCACGTGGGATCCTGCTGGAGTGACGTCTTCCACGTTGTGTTACTGTTATCAGTGTTCACAGGTAGCTCTGAGGTCCACATGATATAATTTGAGGTCCCTTGGAAGTGAGGGATGTGATGTTGTGTCATGAGGAGACAGATTTTGCTTGGATAGTTACCCCTGATGTAGTGACATAATCTTCTCCAAAAATATCTGCTCTCTTCTCTGCAGAGTCTTGGGCAAAGAATTGGCTTCTTCTTGTGCCTGAGGCAGTGGTTTAGGAAATGGAAATCAGCAGGGGAAGGGCTGGAGGCAGAGACATGTAGGAGGGAGTAGGGATCCTGGAGCTGGAGATGCTAAGGGGGTTTGGAAATGGTGAAAATTGGATGGGGGCAGGAGTTGGAGGACTGTGAGGGCCCTGTGGCAGACTCTTAGGTGGGAAAACTGGAAAATTTGCTTTTTAAAGGAACTATGTAGTGCTCTTGCATTGCTTAATGTCAATCCTGAGCAAAAGTGCTGGGTCTTTGCTTCAACCAACAAACCATTGTCACCATCCCTCACTCACTGGAGATCAGAGAATCCTAGAATGGTATGGATTGGAAAGGACCTTAAAGATCATCTAGTTCCAACCCCCTGCCATGGGCAAGGACATCTTCCACTAGATCAGGTTGCTTCAAGCCCCATCCAACCTGGCCTTGGACACTTCCAGGGGTGGGGCAGCCACAGCTTCTCTGGGCAGTCTGTGCCAGGCCCTCACCACCCTCACAGAGAAGAATTTCTTCCCAGTATCCAATCTAAATCTCTCCTCTTTTAATTTAAAACCACTCCCTCTTGTCCTATCATTAGGATCCTCTTTTAAAGTCCCTACCGCATGTCCTGTAAAAAGAAATGAAAATGGGAAGTCACAAGGGAGGAGCAGCACATCCCTCCTAGCAGGTTACACCCATGGATGGGAAATTCTGAGTAGGGGCTAGAAAGCTTCAAACCTGGCAGGTTTCTGGCTGCTGAGACACCTACTCTGAGAGAGTGGCTTCATGATGAAGGATGGGGGTGATCAGCATGATGAGCTGTGTCTCAGCTCAGTTCTTGCTCTGTAACACAGCAGTTGGTGATTGCTGAAATTGAGGAGATGTGTTGTGGACAGCTTTTGGGCATGTCAGCTCTTCCCAGCACTGTGTTGGAGCTGATCTGTGTGACAGAAAATGACAGTACCCAGTTACTGGAACAGTTTTCATGCCCTGGATTGAACTCCATCTTCAGAGGATGGGCAGATGGAGAGATGTCAAGCTCTGCATTGAGGGCATGGGGCATTTTTCCCTTGGTGCTGACCTTTTTGCTGCTATCTCCATGGGAATTTTTTATCATGCTGACAGGGTGGGGGTTTGACTGTCTGGTGGGTACATTATGGGATCTGATTCCACTTAAAATGAGCTAAGCACAAGAGAAGAATGTGGCCTTCAGACACTGCTGTGTCAGTCTGGCTGTGTGCCCACGCAGCCCTGTTGTTTCCAGTGGGGCAGCCCTTAAGCTTTTCCCTTTGCCTTATTTACTGTACAGAATGGTTTACTGCTCCAACCGTAATCCATTCTGCACTGGGCTGAGGGCTTCAAGTAATGATGCTTGGTGCTGATCGGAACTTGGCTCCTTAAATCTTTGCACTGGCATTTATTCATATCCTCAGTGCTGCCGAGCATCCTCAGAGTTTGCAGACTGAGCATCTACTCTGCCTTCTGGACCCATGGAACTCCAGTTCCTGAGAAATCAGATTAACTTTTGATCATCAGATTAGTTTTTCACATATTTATCCTCACCATGCTGCTGGGTGCTAGGCAAGTGAGTTACCCCAACTGATTACATCCTTGAAGACAGTATGATCCACTGAGCAAAAATTCAGTGCTTAAGTGTCCTGTATGGATGTGGAGCTAAGTGTTTTACTCAATGTTAAGTGGAAAATCTTTTTCAGAAAAGACAATAGGAACAAACATTTGTTCTAAAGGATGGTTGTTTTTCAGCCTGGGAAACTGCTAAGAAACTTTTTAAAGGCTATATAGGGAGTAAGCAATGTTCAAGTGACCAGCAAAGGATATGGGATGTTCAGGGGGAGGAGACTGGACCATGGGCTGGAGACAGACCTTTATTGTCCTGAGCTCTATATTCAAACTCCCTCCCATCACAGGCCCGTGTCAGCAATGAACAAAATGCTTGTTGTCCAGAATTGCGAAGGAGTTTTCCCTGGTTACGCCATTCTTGTCTGCCAGGAAGAAAGCACAAAGATACATTGACAGGGAGAAGGGCAGTTGCAGTTCCTCAATGGCAGGACATTGCCTGTGGAGGCAAGAAGGGCCAATTGTCCTCCCTGAAAGTGGGATGCAGGAGGTAAAACAATCCAAGGATACACTTCTGCGTTAACCCCTGGTTTTGCTACAGGAGTCCCTGTTGCTGGCTGGTGACTTGTGACCAGCATTATGTGCGCAGAAAGGACACTGGGACACAGAGGAAGGCAAAACTCATGATGTGGCTTCAAACCTCAGCAGGAACAACACTGCCCAAACCTTTCTTCTCTTTGTGCTTCGGCTGCACCCTGTAATGTGGCAATGGTACTTCCACTGCATTCCCCTTGGCTCTGCACCCAAACCAAATCTATGGCAGCACCTTGTCTGACCATGTCAGCACCATTTCAGGTGTGACTTTGATGCCAGCCTTTCCTCAAGTCGCTGTACTAATTAATTCTTCTGACAGATCATGGGGACTTTGATGAGCTTTGGCTGTTGTTTGAAAGGCCCAGCTCTGGGCCTTTTTATTAGCTGCCTCTGTATGTTTGGAAAGGGAAAGAGAAGAACCAAAGCACAGAGGATATTGAAGGGGAGGAAGGAGCTCTTTTGGTTTTTCTCCCTGTATCTCCTTGCAATCTTTTGCCAAACAGTATATTCACTTTTATGTTTACTTTTCTCCTTCTTGCTGTAGGAGATCTCATTTCTGAGCCCCTCCCTTCACTGTTGCACTCTCAGACACATTACTGAACAGAACTATGGCTTCCTAATTCCCTCTGAGCTTACGTCTTGTGACTTAGCTCCTTTCTTGTCAAATTTGGTTTCTCACAAGGGACTTGGAAGGACAAAGGGTGCTGAAATTTTGTCTTCTAGCTATGGGATCTTTTAGCACATGTATGCAGATGGCCCCAGGTCTGCTCTCTGCAGGCTGTTGTTGTGCATCTCTTCTGTCAGTGAGTCCTGTTTTCCAAAGGCTGTGGTTGGGAATGCTTTCCTCTCTACTAGCAGTGCTCTCTAGACTGGCTGATCCTGAGCCCAAGCAGTTCCCTCGTGATGGCTGAACTGGAAGAGGCTGTGCCACTGGTGATGCAGTCCTGCTGCCCAGCTGTTGCAAGGGTGGCCGGATGAAACACTTTAGAAGTGCTCCTGAGGCGATGGAAAGTGTGAATACGTGGGCTTGGGATATGCATTTTAATGAGGTGTTTGAATTCTCCCCTTGCTGCCCAGCAGGGCTAATGTCTGGCAGTGCCACAGCTCCTAACAACCACATATTGTGTCCCTGTGAGCTGCACAGCTCTCAGGGTAGCCTGGCCTCACCCTCGCCCCGCTCCCCAGACAAACAAGGGTCTGTGAAAGAAATGTCACCAGGACTCAGATTCCTCCCAAAAGGTGCCCAGATGGTCTGACATCATCCCAGATGTCTCTGAGGCAGATCTTTGGCCCCAGAAAAGGCAGAAGGCTCTCAGCTTTCCCATAAGAGTGTGCATCTTCCCATGCTTTGCTCTGCCAGTGTTTAAGCAAGATGAGGTCTGTCAGAGCTAACTCCATGGGCTGGGTACAAGGGAGACAAATCACAGCCAAAGTCCAGTGTAGCTGAGGGAGTTCTGCTCTTCCTGCTGTTGGTGGGGCTGGTCCAGCTCTGAATCACCCTGGCTGTGAGGTAGCAAGCAAGAACCAGACAAGCAACAGCTGTGTCACATGCCCAGGTGTCACAGGAGGTGACAGGGAAGGTCAGAGTGGTGGCTGGGAGCTGGCTTGTCTCCAGCCTTGTAGGCTTGAGCAGACAGTGTTTGCACATCAATCATTTATACAGTTTGAGCTCCTCTCTCATTCATGATGCACACACATAAGCTGTGGTCGCTCCCCGGCAGTCATGGTCATCCCGCCTGTCCCCAGCTGCAGAACCAGGGTTGTACTGCTCCAGGTTTGGGGGTGATTTTGTAGCCCTGGAGGTGGCTGTTTCCATCTCAGGGTTCTAGCTGTGTTGGCAGCTCACTCACCAGCACAATTCCTCATCTCAAATGCAATGGCAATTCAGTCTCCACCTTATTGGTTCAATTTTATCTGTGCTAACTTGAGGGAAACGGAGGAATCTTCTCCCACCAAGTTATCCTATTTTAAATCCTCATTTAAAACTTGACTCTGACACGTACAAACCATCCCCAAATGGTAAAAAAGGATTTTTGTTCAGCTGTTCTGTATTGTTACTTCCTGCCATTCTCTGCTCTAATCCTTGCTCCAAATGCATGTACCCAGGCAAACATGTTGGGAAAAGTATTTCACCTTGCAGCACCTAGCATAGAGGCACTGGACCCCTGAACTCTTTTTCCTCAGTGTAAGTGGGTCCAGCTTATCTCCAAAATGAACCAATGTCACGTGCAGAGCCATGGAGGAACAACCTGGCCCTCAGCAGGGTAGAAATGGTTAATTTTTTGCCTCTTTGGCAGGAGTTTCAGTGGAATGACTCACTGGGGCCAGGTGGGAGTGGAACTGCAAGAACCCCATTGGCAGCATAGCAGTTTGGGAATCCCATGGCAGCCACAGCCCTTGGCTCCTTGGAGCCAGGAGAAGTTCCAGCTGTGGCCTTACAAGGACAGAGGCAGAAACCTGCTGCTGTATCCCAGCTGAAGCTGCAGCCAGAAGAGCTTTGCAAAGCCTTGCCTGGGGTCTGGTGGAGATGGGAGGAGAGGGCTGGGCACCAACTGCACTTGGTCATAGCCAAATGCTTCAAGATTTCAAGCAGTGCACTTTTACCAAGATATTCTCCTTGTTAAAAGCTGGTTTTGCCTGCCAGCTCCTGAATCATATGCAGTACTCTGAGGGAAGTCACATCTATCTCATAAACCATTAGTGAGTGAGGAATGCTGGTAGGTAGCAAAGTGTGTTGTTGCCACCCTGTGAGGACTGCAGTCTTTAGGACATAACTGGGAGTCCTTATGAGCTGGGATGAGAGATGGAAATAGGAAGAGACAGAGGAATCAGAGCACTCTGGGAGAGCTGGAGAGACAGTTCAGCTCCTTTTGGCTCCAGCAAGAATCAGAATGCTCAGAACGGGGCAGGATTAATTCTTGAGGTGAGTCCCACCTTCTCTGCTTGAAGGCAATGCCTGGAGACAGGCACTTCCTGACAGTGACTCAGCCCATCCCAAAACCTGTCCAAAACAGATGGGATGGATTATTTTCCGGAGGTGGCTTCCCCTGCCTCGAGCAGGATTAGATGTGATGCTCAGCTTTCTGATGACTGAGTGGGGAGAGCTGGATCCCACCCTTTATTTTTACTGTGGATGGACTAAAAGCTTCAGGAGGATGAACCATATGGCCTCTCTCACTCTGTTTGCTTTGGAGCAAAACCATGTGCACACACGCACACTCTGTACATGTGTTTGTGTGCATGTTACATAAATTCAAAGGGTTTTAATTTAAGTTGCAGAGGCAAGCACAGGATACAGATGCCAGAATCCAGGCTGTCAGTGCATATCCATTAAAATATGGCAGAAGTTTTTCCTGGGAAAATTTGACTCAAACTCTGTAGAGGGACAGAAATGAGAAAAAAAGCAAAGAGGGAATGAAAGAAGGGGGGAGAGACATGGTTCCAGCCCCACATTTGGACCCTGTGTGATGGTGTGGGGAAGTGCTGAGTTTCCTGGGAATGTCTGTTTCAGTTCCCTCCTGATCCTCTCTGCAATTCTAGCTTGGATGCTGTGTACTCCAAGCTACTTCTGCTCTGTGTTGTTTTACCTTTTCTTTTCCTTTTCTTTTGGCTGAACACAGGCAAGAATGTCAAAAGGAATTTGTGAGGATAAGGAAAGTGAGATGCAGCCTCTCTGCAAGTAGGCCAAAGCAAGATTATTTCTCCTTTTGCCTTGTTCTCAGAAACCAGCAGAGCTTATTTGGACCCAATAAATCCCTCTGAGAAAAGTGCAGTTTCACAGAATTGGAAAAAAAAAACTGATAAGAGGGGCTTTGTAATGGAAGAGGTCAAGCAATGTTAATTATAACCAGAGCTGTAATATAGATAATGAGATTTGGGGAGGTTTTCTTCAAATCATTGCCTCTAGGAACCTCTGTTTCTCTCCTTTGTGGGAGTAGAGGGGGGATGTGTATGTAGGGAGCTGTTGTGGTCTTGTTGCTCCTTGCTTTAACACCTTGCCCAATTTTCCTTCAGCAGAGCTTGGCATGGAGACATGCTCACACACAGGATAGAAGGTTTTCCATTTTCACTTTCTGCTTATTTGATCCATTTTTTGAGGGATAAATATTCAGGCCAGCCTTGTTATCATGGAATAAATCCGAGAGTCCTTTTCTCCGCTGTGTGGTCGGTGCCTGTGCACGTGTGGGATGGTTTGGTTGACTGAACTGTGAGCTGGGAACGCCAGGTTTTGGGAACCTCTCACTTTCTGACCTTGACATAATTAAAAACGCCTGGTTTTCCTCTCTGTAAAATGGGATGCTGACAGAGGGTGTCTCTGAAGAGTGATGTGATGCATTGTCTGAAGCATTGGTACAATACAAGGGGTGTTGTAAAAGAGGAGATGAGAGAGAGTAAAACTTTCTCTTCTTTTTCAAATAGCTGATTATTTAGCCCAATTTTGCCAGTTTCTGTGAACTGTTAGACTGGAAACAGCCTCCATGTTTGGGGCAGGAATTCACCTTTGTGAAGGTTTGTTTGGTGCATATCATGATGTGAACCTAGTGGGATTCTCCCCTTCCCTTTGCAAGAATCTCTTCCACCAGCATTTGCTTTAATATACTTGTCTGTGAATTAGTGGTGGGACGTGGAGGAATGTTCCAGCTAAGCAAATGGAGGGATTAATCCTAAGATCCCTGCAGAGGAACATGATTTGTACAGAAGACAGAAACAGGCAGGGAGAGTTTCCAGACCTGGCTCCAGAATGTTTGAAGCTATGGGAAATATTCCCCTTAATTTCAGGTGGACTGGGAGCCAAGGCACCAGCTGTGAGGATTAGATTTGTTTGCAGTTGCATCATTGCATCATCATCTGCCATGCAGAATCCAGAGGGATATTGATGACACAACTTGAACAGTCCTTTGAGCCCTTTCCCAAACTGTCTTTACATAGCAACATCAGGCCTAGGCTTATATGGTTTCCAGCACTGCTGATTACTTCTGTATTTTTTCTGGACAAACCCTTCACATATTTTTTCCATGAGAGAAACCTTTTGCATGAGAGAAACCTTTAAATACTGGTGAACCCATCATATTATTTCCTGCATAGCTTTCCTTGGAATTTGGGAGGCTTAATGGTGGCCAAGAAGGGGCTGAGAATCTGCCGATTTTTCTACTTAGCTATTGCCTCATATTCCCCCCATGTGTTTTGCATCCAAACATAGGGCATGTTTGCATGGACAGAGGCTGCTTTTGGGTAACTTCTCAGAGTCTTACTCAGCTGAAGTCTGTCTCCATGTGAATGCAGCTGCATGGCTGCTAAATCCAAGCTGGTCTCACTGAGGGGAGCTGGACACCTCTGCAGTCTTCCTCTTGCCTTTTCCTCAGTTCCTTCTGGCTTTCCCAGAACCCAGGATCCTTCACCTCCTTTGTTAAGGTCATCTTGTGACAAGCTTTCCTCACTCAGGTTGCCTGTGTTTACATAGGATGATGAACAGTTGGCATACTGATGAAAAATAATATGCCTGGAACAATATTGACTTACAGGTAGAATCTGCAATGACTAGTCAGGACTCCTTTTTATATCTAGTTAATTGGATATATTAACCTAAACATTTATTAATTGCTGAAACTATTCATTAGAACAGATATGTAGCAAATATTATCTTAATTATGAACAGAGAATGTGCATCCTTTGACATGTTTAGAGGTTTTTTTAACTTATAAGTGACCTATTTTAAATACATGCCACTTGCAGCTTACTGCCATTAGAAAAACTCTAAAAGTTTATTTTAAGTCATTATTATTCACTGTCCATTAATTCAGAACATGGTTCTCCCAGTCACTGGGAGCTTTTATCTTAATTATGATGGCTGATTTTTAAGCTTAGTTAGGTCCAGATGTGTCTCACAAGACCTTTTGGGCAAATGTTGTTTTTCATCTCATATTTGCCAAACCCCTGGCACCACAGAGATCAGGTCTTGAGATAGAGAAGGACATCCCAATTTTCTTGGTCAGCCAAACTGGCAGTGCAGAAATATGTAAAATACCAGTAAACATCTTAAAACTAAATTCTTGCCCACTGAAACACTGACAGCTGTGTCTGCTGCTCTCTTTTCTTTTTCTAGACCAAAGAAGCTCTCTTCACAATTCTCCAGGACTTAAGGCCTGAAGACCACTTCAATATCATTGGCTTTTCCAACCGAATCAAGGTCTGGCAGCAGGACCAGATGGTGCCAGTTACCCCAAATAACATCAGAGATGCCAAAAAGTACATCCATAACATGTCACCTACTGGAGGTATGATCAGAGATACAAATGGGATTAATTGTGATTCCCAACTAACTACAACAGGACGGAGAGTGGTGAACGTGGTCCTGGAGCATATACAATAAAAAACCACTGGGATTTAGGTCATGGGACAAGGAGGTCCCTTCACCTCCACTCAGGGTTATGTGTTCTTTATTAACATGATGGGAACCTTAGACCCTGCCCATTGCAGGGGGTTTGGAGAAGATGGCCTTTAAATGTTCCTTCCAAGCAAAATTAGTCTGTGATTCTGTATTCTTATTAAACCCAATTTGATTCCATTCTCTTGTTTATCTGGTGACATCCTCAGAATGGGAAAGCTTCCAAGGTTGTTTCTTCAGGACACAGATTAAAACATACCCTGGCAAGGGACACACAGCACCAGTATTGTGTAGTTTCTGAAAGGCTCTGTGAAATCAGGTTCATGATTTTCTCTGGGCTGGAAACCCCAGGGAAGGACCTGTGGGATGTGGGATTGCCTTCTGCAGGAGTTAGTTTCGCACCTAGTATTGCCTTCTTGTCTCTACCAAGGAGCAGTCAAAATGATATTTAAGAATTTCTCGATCCTTTTTGCTTGTGCCTCCTTGCCTGGAGGGAAGCAAGCAAGCAGAGAAAACCCCAGAACAGTGACAGAGTGCAGGCACTAGTTTTAATTTGATTCATAGGCCTCCTGTGAGGTGATGGACAGTAGTATGAAAAATCTCTGACTACAGTGAGGTTTGTAATCAAACATACTCCAGCAGCTCTGCCCAGAGAGCTGCAAAATGACCTGTTCAAATCCTTTCCCATGGAAGTAGTCACAGCTGGTTGAAGGTCAGGGAGGGCCTTCCCATGGCTGCCCCTGAACAGTGACCACTCCTAGCAGAGGAAACCCTCTGATGGAAAAACATGGCAAACAGGACGGTTGGCTCTGCTGTTTGTGTTGTGAGAGGAATTGCATAGGAAGTGGTTAAGGGACCTGCCCACTTAAACAATTACCAATAGTGGGACGAAAGTCAGAGAACAAAGCCTTTTGCTCCTGAAGTGCCAAGAGAGCTGTGCAGGAACGAGCTGGGTTTGCCCATGAGAACAAAAGCAAAAAGAAATTACTGACTGTGGCTCAACAGGAAGGTGCAGTGATTCTCCACCACAGATACTTCCTTTTTGGCTAACTCTGTGTTTTCCCTATAAAGATGCTATTCCGTAAGTATCTTACAGTGAACACGAACACACAAAGAAATGGTGTGCTTACACCCCTGTGTTGTACTTACATACCAAAGAAATTGGAGAAAAATCCTGCTGCTAAATACCTGAGCACGTGGCAAAAGGCAGTTAGTTTTCAGTGCTTGGTAGTTCTGTGATACAACTGAGTATAAAATTACACACTGCTACATGACATGGTTTTCTTATTGTTGTGGGGAAAAAGTTCTTTCTGGAATTTTGGATCTGCCTGGAGATTGGGAGAGTTAGGATATTTGGGTGCAGGTTTTTTGGTTGAGAACCATTTTGCAGGAGACCTTGGCAGGATTTTGAGAACTTTTCAATGTCTTTGCTGCTTTCCTGTTCCTCGTTTTGCTGCAGTCACTGGAGCTATGCACCCTGAGTTTCTAGGTACTGCTCTATGGGCTGACTTTCTATCACATCTTGCTGATAACCTTCCTAGATCTTCCTTTCCAGACCCCCAGGAGTCAGCTGTGTATGGCTCTTAACCCAGTTCACCTGCTTTGTTTTCTAAGAGCTGTTTTTAACCCCAATGTGCTGATTTTGCAAAGGTCCCACAGCCAGTCCCTCTGTGCTTTGACTAGAAATACATGGAGAAAGGGAATACTTGTACTCATTTTCCTGTTTTCATTTTTTTTTTTGTTGAACACACAGTGGGCTTGGATCCTTTTCATGCCTATTCTAATGTACATCTGTTCCCTCATTGACTTTGTTTTCTCCCTCCCACTCCACTTCAGGCAGTTCTGTTCTTCAATAGCCAGTTGTTTTGTGCAAACACACTCCCCAGCTAACCAAGCTCTTCCCTTTAAACTTCATATCCCCTGGGGTGTGCAGAACAAACCCATCTACTTGTTTTCCCATTTCAAGGCTTTTTTCGTGACTCCAAATGTTGTGCCCTTCAGAAAAAAAAAATAAGCAGAACATTTCCTAGTTCAGATATCATGTGGGAGAGTCCCATAGTTAAGTTTAACAATTTTTGTTTGTACCAGCCAGACATAGTATTACTGTTTTACCGATTGTTGTACTTGAGACATTCAACAGCAATTTCACATGACAAACTGAAATTCATAATTCAGTTCATAGGACCATAAACATCTGTGCCAAACTGGTGCTGAGTAACAGAGCTGAACTGAATTAAAGGGCTAGAGCAACTTCGTGTGGAGAAAAGGGACATCCTGATGTCCAGAGAAGCTGTCACCTCACTAAAGGGAGCTCAGGGAAATTATTCACACCACTCCTAGAAGGAGAAATGATCTCTAGTCATTCTGGTACCTTCCCAGGGACTAATATTAACGGGGCTCTGCAGACCGGGGCAAAGCTGCTGAATGATTACATTGCTCAGAATGACATTGATGCCAGGAGCGTGTCCCTGATCATCTTCCTCACGGATGGGAGGCCGACTGTCGGGGAAATACAGTCCTCCAAAATCCTCAGCAACACCAAGGATGCCATCCGGGACAAATTCTGCCTCTTCACCATCGGCATTGGCAACGACGTGGACCACAAGCTGCTGGAGAGGATGGCACTGGAGAACTGCGGCATGACAAGGCTTTTCCAGGAGGATGAGGATGCAGCCAGCCACCTCAAGGGGTCTGTTCTGCTTTTTCTGTTCTTTGGGTTCTCTGGGAAAGCATTTTGGGATGGAAAATCCTTTAATGAGACATGGCGAGGAATTGGAGTTTCCCTGAGGCTCAGCTCTGGTGGGGGGAGGCAGAGTATGATCACATACTCTGAATGGCTACCTAGAAAATTCCGTTTTCTTAGCAGACCCCCTGGGATGTAGTGGAGCTCCCCTGCCCCTCAGAACAAGGCGTTTGTTCCCCTAACTCAGATCATTGTTTTGGACATGTAAATCCATAGAACTAGGGGGGCACAGGTGCCAACTCCTAGTAGGTAGATGGTGGGAGGAGAGGATGAATTTCATACATCAAATCAACAACATAACATAAACAGCATGGAGGGGATCAGGAATGAAGATTCCAATTTGGAGCAAAAAAACCTATTTATTTATTTTTTGGAAATTCTAACCTTTTGCCCAAGATTCAAAATATTTGACCTCGAAAAACACACTAAGATTATTCCTGGGATAACAATATAGTCACTTAATTTCCTCACTCTTTGTGACCCAAACTCCTCATAAGTTTCCCAAAATCCTCATCCTTCAGTAGCACCAGAGATTATGTTCCTCTTCTGTGATAAGGGAGCTGTAGTCCAAGGGGAGACCCTTGTAAGGAACAGCAGAAAAATATGTGACCACAGCTCTGACCAAAATCTTCGTTAATGTGTCAGTGCTTCCAAATAAGAAGGTTTGGCTTTCACTCCCCAAATGTTAGTGTTTTAACCACAGAAACCAAAAAGAGCCAGATACTGAGTACTGACCTCCTGGCCCATGTCTATCTCCTCTGGAGCAATAAATCCAAGCACTTTCCACCAGGGCTTTGCCTTCTGTGGCAGTTATGCATGGACAAGAAATCCTTCTAAACTAAATTCTGTAGATCCATCTGTCATTCCACCCACATCATTTCCTCCTCAGGACATGTATTTTGGATAGCAAGTGGCATTACCTGGCAAATAGAGGATGTTCTGATTGATTGGGCTGCGGGAGCCCAGTGCTGCGAGTACTTGTTCAAACGCCTCTCTCTGATGAACAGCTCACTGTTTATCAAGCTCAGTCATGGCAAACCCATTTTGCATCTGGTGCCAAATTTATACAGAAAAGCACAATCACTGCTGGAGGCCAATTCAAACCTCAGTTGGAGAGAAAACCTAAATGGGTGCCAGTGTAATTTTTTTTATGCTCAGTGGGCTGTATTTTTATACAGATACTTCCTTGAATTGTACTCTAAGACAGGTTGTGTATCTCCACCATTTGTTACAGATCAGAAGTTAATTTAAAGAGAATTCTCAAGATTAATTCCGTCATGTTTTTAAATCTGGTGAGGTCTCTGCACGAAAGACAATGTGTGCTCAGATAGACTTTAAAAGAAAGTCAACCAATTCAGGCTTTGGGTTCCCTTGGAGACAGAATAAAGCAGAAAGTGTGACTTTAGCTTCCAGACAGTCTGTTTAACCAGATGTGTAAAATAAATGCAGCTTGAACTAAAAAAAAGGGCTGAGGCCAATTCTTTGTTTATTTACCAAATTAAACTCAAATGACTTGCCAAGAGATGAACAGTTTGGCATTTAAATGGGAAATATGGTATTCTTGGAGCAGCTTGGGAGGAACCTTCAAAAGCACATTGCTGTAGGGAAAACACAGTATTGTAAACTTGGGCTTTGAGTCCAAGGTGAAGGTTTTCTGGGCTGTCCAGTGCAAGTTGTTCTTACAGCTGTGGTTGGTCATGTTAACAAGGCATTAAAGGGATAACCTCCCTGGTTCCATGAAAGCCGTGCCTTGCTCCAACAAAAAATCAGCCATGAGGAAGTGAGTGCTCTCGTGCCAGGGTGCCTGTATATAGCAGCTCCTACATACTTAATTCTATATAAAATTCCTCCTTCCCTTGGAAATGTCCTCATTTATGGGGGGGCATGGTGAGATTCCTTCTTGATTTTCTTTCTCTGCTGGCCCTCAGAAAACTGTGTTACTGCCTGTCCTACACTGACCAACCCAATCTAGGGGACTTTCAGAGATTCAGAAGGTTTGGAATCTCTTCAAGCTTTGGTGGACCTAACATTTTGGCCTTACAGTTTCTGGCTCTGGGGTACCATGTGTAACACCACTAGAAACCTGTGGGTAGCAGCATCTCATCTAAGTACATTTTTTAATAACTGGGGTGGTTTCTGTGAATCTTGAGAAGCCAATAATTTACTTTTAAGTGGTCACAAATATCTCCTTGCAGAGATCTGGAACCATAGTGGAAGGGAGGTGACTGGGATGGTTCTGAGCATACTTAAGAGACTCTGTTTAGATGCCTAAAGAACAGTGAAGACCAAAATGAGGCAGAGAATAATTTTGGTGGACAGGGACCTCTGGAGATCCTGTAATTCAACCTCCTGCTCTGAAAAGAGCTAACTTCAAGTTTAGGTGAGGTTTCTCAGGGCTTTGTCCACTCAGGTTTTGAAAAGCCCTAAGAGCAAAGACACCCCCTACCCTGTTTTTCTGAGCCAAGTTAGAGTGAATGTGGTAGTTAAATTTGGTTCCTGATGGCTCAAACTGCCCCTGAATGACTTCGGAGTCATTTCAGATAACCTGACTGTGTCCTTGTGAGTGAACAAGTGCAGGAGTGTGTTCACACAGTGCTAATGGTGAAAAATGTGCCTTGCTTTAAGGTTCTATGATGAAATAGGGACCCCCCTTCTCTCTGACATCCGTGTTGATTACCCTGAAGATGACGTGGAGCAGGTCACCCAGAACTTCTTCCCCAACTACTTCAATGGCTCTGAAATTATCATAGCCGGCAAACTCATCAACTGCACCTCGGATAAACTGCACGTGGAGGTGACTGCCAGCAATTCCAAGAAGTACATCCTCCTCAAAACAGATGTGGCTATTGACCTGCCCAGCAGAAATGATATCAGAGGTGTCCCCGGCCTGGAGGACGGCAAAGGTGACAATAACTACATCGAGAGGGTGTGGAGTTACCTCACCATCAAGGAATTGCTCAACTCTCGGTTGAAGAGTGATGACAGTCAGGAAAAGGACAATTTGATGGAAAAAGCCAAGTCAATGGCCCTGGCTTACAATTTTGTTACCCCCTTCACTGTTCTGAAGATGAAAGAGGCTGGACTCCACTCAGAGCCACCTCAGGAGGAGTTTATCAGCCCTTCTACTGATGGTATCGGGGAAAAGGTGCAGAGCCTGCAGGGGCACAAGGCCCCACCAGGTATGAGAGAAGAATAACCTTGTTCTGGTGAAAAACCATCCTGCATGGACAATGTCTCATGGCCAACTTTGGCACAGAGGTGATCTAGACAGTGAGCTGAGGGGTAAAGCTGAGATTTTCAGACCAGTTTTGCTAATTGTGGGCTGGGTAACCTTTAGCAAACCTTTTAGGCTCCTCACTCGCCCCCTTGAAGCACTTGCTGTAGAAACTATTGGAGAAAAAAATTGTGTTCTATATGAAACAAAGTGGCTGCAGGAATATATCCCATAATTGAATAATATCTGGGGAATATTATTATAATACATCTCTTTCTGCTGCTCAGTAAGTCATTGTAACAGTCTTCCTTCCTCACTTCTAGGTATACGCAGAGGGCAAGATAAACAGAGAATTAAAATCTCCAGAACTTCAGGTCAGTGCCTGTTTTCATGCCTTTAATAATGCAAAATAATAGTGGCTGATTTATGGAAACCTCAGATGCATATCACTGTGGTATAACCATTCAAGTGACCAGCCAAAACTCTGTTTGTCAGACCTACAGAGCAGTGAGGAAAATGAAAACCAAAATACAGAGAGGATCAGTAATGAGGAGTGTGAGCAAGGCAGGTGATCTACATCACTTGATGCTCATGTTTGAGACTTCTGCAGGTTAGGGGAGAACAGAAACACATTCTCTCTGTACTAGAAATAGTGAAAAAAACCTTTTATAAATAATGCTGAAATATAAAAAAAGTTGCTGAAGATGGAAAAAAGAGAAAATTCTATAGTATTTTACAATTTTCCTGTTGGTCCTGCACCTTTACTTAACTTTTCATACATTAAACGCTGAAGAATAAGCCCAGAATTACTGACTTTAATTTCTCTTGATAGGGTCAATGTTACCTAAAAACTAGCATTTTTGGCTTGCCTTATTAATGGCAGCTGTCTGATAGTTGATCATAAGTCAAGGATTGTTGAAAAATTAAGACTGTGGGATCAACAGCTGCTGATGACTACTCCAATCTGATACTGAGGGCCAGGAGGGGTCAGTGTGAGGTGGACCCATGCAGCAGCCCTTGGTCAGAAAGTACATTTCTGTGTGCTGTGGGTGATGTAGCTTGCCAAGAAAGAATGGAGGAGTTCAAAACACCTACATGATCATTCCCATAAATCACCAAAATTGTATTCCGGGAAGAAGATACCCTGATTTTCATCTTGTCTGTTTTGGGTTTTGAGTTGTCATTGAAAACCCAACCTCTTCTGTGAGAAAAACAAAACAATCTTTGCGAAAAACAAAGCAAAACTTGGCATTTCCTGGCAAACTCCATCTGACCCTCTAAAAACAACAAACCAGGAGGACTTAGAAAAAAAAGGGACAAACACACTTTAAACAGCAGTTTTGTTGCAATCTTGGACGCTGAAATTTTGTGTGAGCCTCTCACATTTCTCTCTTTCTCCATGTCTTTTCAGCGGATGGGGACCCTCACTTCGTCATTGATTTTCCCTCCAGCAAGTTCTCTGTCTGCTTCAATATTGATGGAGAACCAGGGGACATCCTCCGGCTGGTCTCTGATCACAAGGAATCTGGTGAGCAGCCAAGTCAAGCAGTTTCTTGTGGAGGAAAATCAAAGTGTAAGGGCAGCCCTGCAGCAGACAGAGCACCAAGGTGTCAGTGTAACAAGAAAATTAGGAAAATTAGGAAATTAGAAAAAGTTTTCCTCTATGGTTCAGCTTCACCCCGTTACAAAGTCACAGCCTGGAAATAAAAGGTTTGGACTCATCAAAATTGCTCTGCTGTGGGAATTTCCCTCTTGACTTACAGTACTATTAGGTTTAGGACAGAGCAAAATAACCAAACAGGCTCACCCAGCACCATGGCTCTTTTAGTAAAGAAGCCATCAAACGGGCTAGAGAGTCATGACAGTCTTGAGAAAACCCACATGATTCAGGATCTCCTTTACCCAAGCCAATCTGAGCCTCAGGGTCTGATCCGATCTGGAATTCTAAGCAGGGCTGCTAATAAGCAGATTATGTCCTGCTCAGGGCAGCAGTGGACAAAGGGGTGTCAAAACCAGAGACAATTCACAGGGTTGTTTTACAAAACCCCACAATAAAGTTGTAAGGATTCTGTTCTGTGTGGCAGTGGTCTAGCCCCTGTATTTCAGTGGTCATGTCTGCCTTAGTAAGATACAGCTCTGGGCAATGTTTCCCTTCCACTTCTTTCACAGACTGTTTGTGCTACTGCTTGAATGAATTTTGTGTCTCAAATGCAGAATGAGCTTGAGGAAAACAGACTCTGTAGCACTAGAACCTTGAGTCTTTGAAGACAGGAATGAGAGATCCCATCAGGAATAATGGGATATGGAGATATTTCATCTCAGTCTTAATGGCTTGGGTTTAGCTTGGGTTAGCAACAAGCCTCCTCCTTAATTGTCACTCTTTGGTGACATTTCAGAGGCTTGTGGGAAGTGAGTCACTGTCTTGTGGACAATAGGTCACAAAAAATTATTGAAATGACTGGGAACCTTACTGTGGACGTTTAGGCTTTAATTGATTCAGTGGGATCTGCACCTTAGAATACTCAAAAGTGGTCATTTTTATGCCACTGCGTACATTGTGTTAGGATGAATGGGGCTGGGGGCAGCTACCTGCAGAGAAGGCCAGTATTTCTGAGCTTGGGTAAATTTATGTACTCTGTATGAGGTCATAATTTTATAACAAACTGATTATACTGGTTTGAATACCTGTAAGTGAAATAATTGAGCATGAGGTGGCGAGCCTGCACGTCCTCAGTCACAAGGCTTGTGTCATTGAGACAATAGACCTGCTCCTGCTGGGCCCCTTCCAACTCGGACTGCCCTGTGATTCTGTGATCCTGGGTTCCAGCTTTCATCTACTGATTGTTTTCCTGCAAGGTGTAACCGTGAACGGGCAGTTAATTGGAGCTCCTGCACCCCCCAACGGCCACAAGAAGCATCGGACTTACTTCAGCACCATCACCATCCTCAGCAATAAGCCAGAGAGGTCTTACCTGGAGATCACACCCAGGAGGGTCATCCTGGATGATGGGGAAAGGCTTGTCCTGTCCTGTGGCCAGAGCGCTGTCGTGAGAAGCAGGAGCCTCGAGGTGTCCATCTCTGCCTACTCCAACATCACTGTGACCATCCAGGACTCCATCAGCTTTGTCATCCTTATCCACCACTACAAGAAGCCAGCCCCATACCAGAGGAATCACCTGGGGTTCTACATCTCCAACAGCAAAGGCCTCTCTTCTGACTCCCATGGGCTACTGGGTAGGTGGCAGGTTCTCAGGTCCAGAGGTGTAAATCAGACAAAAATGATATTTCTGAGCAGAGACAGGAGGGAAGGAAGAAGGCAGGTGGGGATTTAAGTTCCCTGGTGAGACTTCTACATCGTCTCTCAAACATCGTCTCTCTTTCTAGCACCTCCAACTCCTCTCCTGTCTTTTCCTGTAGGAGCTATCTCTCCCTATGCCAGCTGTGTCTGGTTTTCACATCTCCACTCTTGTAATGATTGTTCAATACAGTCACTATTAGAATACACCTGCTTGATGCTCCCAGTACAGAGACAGAAACCAGATCTTCCACAAGAACTTTTTGTGGCCCCTTTCTTTCAAATGTCAAATGAAAGAAGAGCCACCCCTACCTTTTGAAGGAACTTTAGGTAGGCCCAGCTAATGGTAGGCTCAGCTAATGATCAGATGGTTGTGTTCTTCCAGCCAATGAGAAGTATTGATTTTTTGGTCAGGTGCAGAACTCCAAAACTTCTGCCATAGTTTCTGTGCCACTCAGACACCCCCAGGTAAAGCAGGAGATGATCCCTTAGGAGTAGGATTTTGGACTCGGGCCACTCTCATGGACAAACCTTAAAATCCAAACTTAGGCTTGGCCTAGAAGAACTTTCTCCCAGGAAGGCAAGGGAACAGAACTTGAATCTTCAGGCCTAGGACTTTTTGCTTGCCGATGGACATTCTATGGGTTATCAACCTCTAGTAACCATGTCCCACAGAAGGGAACTTACTACTGGTGGCTAAAAAAGCTCTTTAGTGACCCATGGAAAAAAAAAATAGGGTTTTATTCTAACCTCTATGTTTGTAGGATTTAGAAATGAATCACAGGAACAAGATTCATCCTACTCTTGCAGAGAAGCCGTTTACAGATCCATAAGCTGAGAATCCTCAAATGCATCCTACCAAAAAAAACCCCAAACCACAAAAATTTATAAACAGGCATAAATCAGCCACTCACAGACTCTTACATTATCTTGCCTTGCAGGTCAGTTCTTGAACCACGAAGTTAAGCTTCTTCAGGAATCCCTAAACACAAGTCGTCAGGAGGTCGGGCAGAACCAAACGGAGGTGTTGAGGGCAAACCCTACAAACACCCTGAAGGTGAAGGGGCGGCTCGTCCCTGTCATGTGGAAGCAGAGGAGGATCTTCAATGGCCAGCAGGAAGTCGACTGCTGGTTTGCCAAAAACAACGCGGACAAACTGATCGATGGCAGCTACAAGGACTATCTGGCCTCTCATCCTTTTGACATAGGGAGCAGCTTTGGGACAATTAACAGCCTTTAAGACCAGTCACAGCGATGCATTGTGGCAGCACGTGTGACAGCAGGTCCCTTCTGAAGCCTTTGCTGGGCAACTTACGAATATTTCCTTACTTTTTGGTGCCAAAGAGACCAAGGATTTTTGTCCTTGGAAATCAGCTGTCTCTCATGCTAAATGAACGTTCATCAAATTCCTGAAGAAAAAGAAGGCTGGGGGAAAGGACGTGGTTGAAGGCATGATTGATGCTCTCCCAGCGGGAAGGGAGGGAGAAATAAGCCAGTGAACAGTGCAGAAGCTGCTGGCCTTAAAATAAACCCATGCAGGGATCTGTGCAATACCCCCTGGGGCTGGTGAGTCACCCTACAAAAGGCACAGTGCCTGTTGAGGTGATAGGCTTTGCAAAGAAGTGACTTGGAGCTCCTACTCAAACTTTGATCCATGGGGAAAGGAGAGAAAGACAGAGAGGAGAGGTAGGTGGATATTCATCTGCAGCAACCCATTAGCATCAAACAAAATTAAAACCTTAAATCATATGGCCACAGGAGGGTATTGCTTTCCTGGTTAGTGGGGTGAGGTCTGGATTTGCCACTAAACATGATGTTCCCTGAGTCACTACAAACTCTTAAAACAGCGCTGAAAACTTTGATGGGGATATTTATTGCTGTCTTGGTGCACAGGCTGTGTGCTTAAAAAGCACCTCTGGTCCTCAGCTGCTAGCAACAGGAGTGGTGCAGGCTCCTATTCCATGGAGCAGCTGATTTAACATAATTTAATTTAAATAACATTGCAGGGTTAATGATTTCTTGAGTCTTGACTTCCTCAGAAAGAAACAAAGTTTCATTGTGAGCTTCCAACAGACCTGCCTTGATGTCCTTGAGCATCACATCCCTTCTTCTCAGCAAAGATTAAAATTTCTTAAGGGCTAAAAAAAACAGAACCCATGAGATCCTGTGAGCCTACAAAGCAGCCTCTTGAATTTTGACTAGACGTTTCTAGCTGCTTTTGTAATCAGGGAGGAAGTCTTTATTTATTCCAAAATGTCAAAAAATTTTCATCCCAATTTCCCCTGGCTTCTTCTTCTTCCTTACACTGCAGGAATTTGTGCACAGCAGGAATTTGGCAGCAGGAGGTTACAGAAGGGTCTGCCAGACACCCCCACTGCAGGTGGTGCTCCAAACCCAAAACTGCAAGGCTGTGGTGTATTTTAAAGTGAGGCATCACTGAGCAATGCTATAGATCAGCCACAGGAGAGTTTCAGCAGAGAACTTGTCCAAAGGGGACTTGACAACCACAAAGACATTTACATGGCAAGGCCAAATTGAGTTCATGAATACTATGCCTTTCCAGAATTGAAAAGGAGGGAGGCTGGGTGTGGAAGCATCTCCAGGAATTAAATTATATCCATGTGTTAGGAGAAAACAGTTGCCAGAGACTTACAGAAATAGGTTCAATCTTGATTGACTTTTTTTTTCATATTTAACAATTAAATCATATTGTTGCTGTTGGAGCTCCAGCTGCTGGGGGTGGGGTGGTGATTTTCCAGTTGCTTGATCAGCTCCTTAGTGCTGCAAGCACCGTGGCAGCAGAGCAGGTGGCAAGCATGGTTTCTCCACTCACACCATGTGCTGCCTGAAACAGCCAAAAGCAACTAGCAAGATTTAACTGCATGCTGGAAGATCCTTACAGAGAGCTCAGTTAGCACAAAATTCATGCCAAGGCTTGTCCTTTGGAACAGAATGTCAAGAAGAAACTACTGCTTTGGGCCCTGCTTTCTTGAGAAACAGCTCTCCTGCGAGGGAGAGCTGAAGGCAAGCCTTCAGCACAGTCCTGAGTGTGGAATAATAACAGAGGTTTAATGCTCTGCAGTTTGCTTGTGGGCCAGAAAGAGATGAGGAAGAACAGCTGTGAAGTTGACTTCTCCGCCCAAGAAGATCACCCACAGCCCACATTTTCCCTGGCACAGAGAGAACAGGAAAGTGGCAGTGATTTCTAGACACCCCAGGGTTTGGCAGGAGTTTCCATACTCCCCTTTCTGAAACCTTCCCTCTCCTCCCACATTGTGCTGTCCACGTGTATTGCTAAGGGGAGTGATTGGCTTAGGCTCTCCCCTAATATCCTCTGTATATAGATATGTATATAATATATATAGACACACACCTACTGCTAATAATTCGGGTGCATCATTGCTCCTCTTTCTCCTTCTCCAGCCAAGGAAACACTTTACTTTCAGGGCCTGAAGATAACAATGATCAAGTCCAACTTCTCAGCAATATGAAGCACCTGGAGCAATATACTCAAGGTCTCCCGAAGGCTCCAGTTATCCATTTCACAATAAATATTTTACAGTGAACGCTGCAGTGAGGCTTTCATTTAGCGAAGATAAGGTTGTGTGTGTTTTATGCTGCTGGACAGGCTCACGTTACCAGATGCTGAAGGAACCACGCATGAGTTAACAGTAAATTGGGAACCAAAGTAATTTTGGTGGGAAATTAAAGGTCATTGATGTTCTTTAGAGTCTATACACTTGGTAGGAGGCAAGAGAAGACCCTAGGGCTCTACTCCCACATTGAAATGAGAGTTTAACTACAGACTTTAAATACAGTAGAATAGGACATGGGAAAACAGTTTGTGCTCCTGCTGCCCCAAGAGCAAAAGCTGGTCATGGACTGTAAATCTCAATTTTTTTTTCAGCTCTGAAGTGGGCATCACACTTCCCTCTCTCACGAGGGGGAATATGTTCAGGCTTGGTCCCCACAGCCCTTCATTCTGTCCCAGAGAGCTCCCAGACTTCAATGCAGCTTTTGCAGTGGACGCATTTGTCCTCATCTGCAAGAGTGTGTCACAGAGCACTTGGATTCACAGGGATATGTCTAGTGATTGCACATTGCTCAGACAGCTCAGGAATGAGGCTGAGCAAGCACTCTGGAGTGCAATGGAAACAATTGCGCAGCACCATTTCAGAGATGGGAAGGGAACAGAGCTGCTGGAACAGCCCTGGCTATGCCAGGATTGAGAGGGAGAACCTTCCCCTACATCTTACTTGTCCTGCTATTGCCAACTGGGAACCTTCTCAGACAGCCTCACTAAGGGCTAAAACGAAGGTCATGTCACTCACAGTGCAGTTTAGGACAAGGACATTGCTTTGGCCAAATTTGCACTCCTCACCTACTGCAGGATTGCACTGTGCAGCCCCATGGCAAGAACAAAACTCCAAAATACCAGTATTCCTGAAAACAGGGAGCAGGTTTCTAATAGGGAAGCTGTTTTTATCTATTTCCAGTCAAAACCTTACACAACACAAGACTTACTCCAGCCCTTACCAGTGCAGAACTCCCCAGACAAGCAGAAGTTTTATTGAGAAACCAACTGCACTGAGAAATATAAATAATCTGTTAAGAGCACTGTGTGCCATGTGTTCCAAAAGCCTTTTGATGTGCCAGTAGAAGTAGGATTCTGACCCTTCATTAAGGAAGAAAAACAAAAAAGGACCTAATTTCCAGAAAAATAGTTTAAAGCTGCACAGCTGCAAGTGTTGCCAAGCGTGTCTAGTTCACTGAAGGGCATCTGAGACTTTGATTTGCATCTAAGGCTTCGAACGACTTTGAAGTCAGGAGAAAACAAACAAACCAAACCCCAAAAAAACCCCCACCAAATATCTTCACACACTCCAAGCTCAGCCTTTACATCTAAATCCATCCAAGTTAGAAAATCCATATCCCTTAATTTTTACTCCTTAATAAGGGCTGTTTTCTTGGGAAAAATACAAGGGGAAAAAGGAAAAATAAAAGGTAATTCCTGTCCATCACTTAAGGGGAGTTGTCTTGCAAGATGCAAAGCCTGGCCATGGCTCCACATGGAAACCAGCCCAGTGGATCCTGGATCCCTGCTCCAAGGACTATCCCCTCTGTGGACACTGGATGGGTCTCTCCACAGCTGTCTCTGCATCCAGCCTGGGAGTGGGGTGGTGCAGCTGCTCTGTGCTCACTCTCTCCCCAGGACAGCTGCAAAGTGTTTTGCATTTTTGTGTTTATAGACAAATACAGTTTGCTAAGAGGAAAGCAAACAGGGCAAAGCCCTGCACTTCCCGCTTGGCGCAAGCGGTGCCAGTCCTGGGCTGACCCAGGGTCTTTTCCAGCAGCAGTACTACCCCAGGTCCTTCCTTACCCCCCAAAACAGGACTAGCTAATGGGGCTTCCAGACATTCCAGTTGTTTATTTTAAGCTAAGTAAAAGGCGAGTTGTCAGCTTCCAGCAAACACTCCCTTGTAAGGTGGTGACTGGGATCCATCTCTGAGCCTGTTCTGGAGCCCAGCACAGGCTGATGCTGCAGTATCAGAGCTTTGCACTGAAGCAGCTCCTACACTTCAACCACAGAAACCAAGCTCTGTGGCTCAAGCTCTTCATTTCTAGATTTAGCAGAATAGCCCTGCTGCAGAAACACAATCTTCCTTGGTCAGGAAAGATTGGGACAGCTCCCCTTCCTCCCTTTCACAGCATTAGGGTTGTGCAGAACATTAAGCACATGAAGGCATTTAATCTATGAAGCAATTTTAGGTCAAATATTTATTGGATTCCTTATAAAACAGTAAAAAGAATCGGATCCACTGGGACAATCTTCCCAATTCAAGACATTTAAATACATATTGCAAACCAATTCTTTTGATTATTGTGCATATAAAAGTGTCACAGTTCAGATAGTACAGAACAGAGACTTTTCTTTTTCTATTAAAAAAGCAGACAATCTTTTCATTTCAGTCTCTAGCTCTGACAAAAAAAAAAAAAGGTCACACCCAGTTGTCCAGCCAGGGAAAATATATCCCTGTAACCCCAACCTCAACGTGCCTGCTTGTGGGGCAGACAGGCAAAGCAGATACTGCTCAAGCCTGTACAGGATACAGATACCATCCACAAGACAACTGCAGGATAGGTGTAAGACGAGGCAGGCAAAAGGATCTCTGTAGATCCACAGGGGTCACCCAGTGTTCCCCACCCTGCCCTTCCTTGGCCAGCTCAAGGGTCACAGTGCTGCTCCTTCCTCCACCTCCCTTGCCCCACTGTTGTCAGATGACCACTTGATAGCTGGACTGCTTCATCTTCTGGCTGGTTCCCCAGAGTCCTGAAATATCCTGGTCGCTTTCAGACTGATCAAAATCCATGTCTGGGGAGAGCAATACCTAGAAAGGAGAACAGACAGATGCTGATGGAGTCAAAGGCCTCAGATCTTCTCAGTAGTGCTTGCTCGAGTTAAGCATTCCTGGAGGGGTCTGCTGCCAGATCCAATCCTCTCCAGCAGATGGGTAAGGCCTCCAGGTCATCTAAACCATCTCTCCAACAGCCAAATGGATTTGGGCACAGGCACCACGACCACCTGGTGTCCCAGCCCCCTTCCTTGGGAGCAGAAGGGGCGGCTGAAGGCTCTGCTCCCCATGGGACAGGACTTGCACGTGGATGTTCAGGCTCAGCTGAAGCCTCAGCGGAGATGTACAAAAACGAGGCCACATATTTTGAGAACAGCTGTACCACATGCAGACCTTTTCCCAGGCCCCCAGCAACTTGCCACCTCCGCAGCTCAGCCAGAAGGGCAAGCAGAGCTACAGGCTCAGTTTCAGCCATGGCCAGCCAGTTCAGGAGTGGTGTCCCAGCCTGGCACAGGAGCTCCTGGCTCAGTCCGAATTGTGGGAGCCAAAGCAGAACAGTGACGCCTCTCACTGGTGTTTGAGGTAAAAAAGCCCTTTTTATTTTTTGCTGCAGGACCCAAAAGCTGCCCATTGCCCCCAGGAATCCCTGCACCCTCAGTAGTTAACTCCACACCTGAGACTACCATAGGCTGCACAAAACTGGCTGCCATCAGCCTGGAGCTTTTCCAAGATGCAGATGGAGTATGGGCATTGCCCAGCCACATCCTCTGGAAGAGGAAAAAGGCTGGATTTTATCCAAGAGATGGCTGCACTGACTGCAGAAGAGCTGAAACCCAGTGCCAGCCAGCCAGCAGTGTGCATGGTAATATTCACGGCTGGACAGATTAGAATCATTGAATCTTCAGGGTATGAAAAGGCCTCCTATGTTGAGTCCAACCATTAACCCTGCACTGCCAAGATCATCTCTAAACCTGAATGTCCCTAAGCACCACATCTGCATGTTTTTTGAACACTTCTAGGGATGGTGATTCCACTACTTCTCTGGGAAGCCTGTGCCAGTGCCTGACCACCCTTTCAGTAAAGAAATTTTCCCTAATACCCAATCTAAACCTCCTCTGGTGCAACTTGGGGCCATTCCCTCTTGTCCTGTTGCTGTTACCTGGGAGAAGAGACTGATCCCTATCTGGCTACAACCTCTTTCAAGGGAGTTGTAGAGAGGAATAAGGTGAGCCTCCTTTTCTCTTGCANGAAATTTTCCCTAATACCCAATCTAAACCTCCTCTGGTGCAACTTGGGGCCATTCCCTCTTGTCCTGTTGCTGTTACCTGGGAGAAGAGACTGATCCCTATCTGGCTACAACCTCTTTCAAGGGAGTTGTAGAGAGGAATAAGGTGAGCCTCCTTTTCTCTTGCATCCCCAGTTCCCTCAGCTGCTCCTCATCAGAGTTGTGCTCCAGACCAGGCTGTTAGCTCAACCCTGTCCTACCCTCGTCTCCTCAAACACCCACATTTGGGCAAGAGAAGCTGCACTATGAAGTCTCCCTGTGCCTGACTTGGCAGCCTTGCAGCTCGAAGGTTTAAGTCAAGGGATGGTTCATGGACTTTCAGCCCAGTGCTCACACACAGAACATTCCCAAGAGTTCCAGAGCCCAGGATCCCTTGGGCAAAACCAGGAGCAGGGGGAATCTCTCCTATCTCTGCCTATCTCCACACACAGTTGTGAATTCACGTGCCCTCCACTTGTTAGTACTCAGGCAAGCACCACGGGGCCAGTCACCATAGCAACAAAAGCACTGAACAGGAAAAACAGAACTCCAGCGAGTCAGTGACTTCAGAGGAGCAGAAGAGCCACAGGGGAAGATTTCCTGCTCCCCACCCTCACACACACCCCAGCCCCTCCATCCAGTGTTGTTCTCTTCACAGTCAGACACCCAAAAGACAGCAGCAGACTGGATTAAGCTCTCTTGTTGTCTCCCTCATTGGTCTTGAGGAATTTTTTTTTTTTTTTTTTGGTTCAGGACGTACACTGGAAAGTTTCCATCTTTCTCACGTGAAGATCTCCTCTGTTTATCACACTGATATTGTGATGCGGTTGAACCTGAAGAAATGTGTGGGTAATAACATACAGGCAGCATTGTGAACTCACTGAGCTCTGACAGGCTCCAACAGACTGGTTGTGGAACCTGTTGAACTGGTGATTTGGGTGAGTTTCAGCTGAAAACTCAAATCCCCTTGCAGCCATCCAGGCTGCTCCCTGTCCACCACACACTTGTAGGAAACTACATAAGCCAAAAGTCCCCCAGTAACCTTTCCGCAATTCCCCAGGAATCAGCACCATGAGAGAGCACCTCATTGCCACGACAGCCACAGGACATATCCTCAGATATCATTTTCAAGCCCAACTCCAGTTTGGAAGTTTTCAGAACAACTTGGGCAAGGTTTTTTCCCTGCAGATACATCCAGGTTAGGATCACAGCAGATTGGTGGCACAGCTAGGAGTGGGACTTGGCTTCTCAGTCCTGGGACAATGTGCTGCTGCCTCACTCAGCAGTCCTCAAACACCTCACACATTCCACAGCATGATTTGCGTTGGGTCAGAAGGACTGTGAGGTGGGACAGTTTCCTTCCAGAGGCATCTCTATGCCCACCTTCATTTATCTTCCCTGTAAGGACCTGGCACCTGAGTTCACCACGAGTTTGAGCTAATTAAAAATAATAAAAAAAATCAAAAATAAGATTGTTTCTTGGCTAAGCAATAGGCAAATTCAACTTACTCTTGGACTTTCTAAGTGTTTCAACACTTAAAAGTAAGCAGCTCTGTACTGGTGTCTATCAGCATCCTCACCTAATGAATACCAAAATACAGAGCGGCTTATGAAGGGAATTAGGACAGGTGCTGAACTCCACCCTGACCAAAGGCAGGTCCTCATGCTGTATATTAACTTTCCTTCCAGCTTCGAAGTAGCTTCTAATTTCACCTTGATTTTTCTCACAAGTACCACTGTCACTGGACTTTTGCTTTAAGGGTTGTCTCTAAAAATGTAAGCCTTCGGGAAAGGAACAGAAACTCATCCACCTCCCTGGGGAAAAAAAAACAACAACTGAAAAAAGATCAAATAAAACATTATTAAACTGACTTGTTTTCCCGAGTGAAGGAAACAAAGAAATCACTGATAAGATCTGAAGTTCATTGGGAATTACAAGGGCGAGGGAAAAGAGCCTCAGGTCAAGGGCAGGACACATACAAAGCAAAAATAAGGCCCTTGAAGATGAATTAATTTCCCCAGGCTGAACAGCACTGGATGCAAACTGGCATTCAAGAGATCCTTTTCTATCCCACAAGAGGGGAAAAAAATACTCCATGAACATTTACAAGGCAGGGCAGGAGACTGAGACAACACAAAGCTTAAGACTGGCATGGAAGGAAAGAAGGGTGAAATTCTTCCAAACGTAAGAGGGAGCTTGTCTCTTTCAGGGATTCAGTGTAAAAGAGCAAGAGCTCATCCTCTGGTTCACCAAAGGATCTTTAAAACCCATAAGAGGCTGCCACTTCCTTGGCTGCAGCCAGAGTCAGAAAGTAACACCAGAAGCAGAATTGCTGTTGTTAGGTTTCTTCTTGCTGCCCAGCTGCTCTACCAAGCCAAGGACAGAGCTGAGGTTTCCCACTGCCCCTCAGAGTGTGGGCTTTTAACAGGTTAAAAGCCCACTATTTCTATTCTCCTTCCTATCTCTCCCCCTCCTTTTCCAAACACAAACTGCCGGTTCATGTGAAAATAATGACACTCCATTGGTGAGATAGGCAGAGGGTTGAAATTCAAGCTGGCAGTGAGATGGGGAGCTGGTGGCGCCTGCAGCGAGACAGCCGTGATGAACGCTGATAAACCTGTGGGACACCTTAGCTCTGCCCTACACCCCTCAGCCCCCCTTCCTCCTCCACTGGGCAGCAGGGAAACAAGAAATTCCCCCACATGAACAGGTTATTAGCAGCAACAAGCCCAGCAAATGCTCATTTTCTGCTTTTTAGCCTAAATTCCAGTCAATTCAGCTGTAGGGCTCAGACAGTCAACACGATCTTTAATTCACAGCTTAAGAAGCTGACACCTGAAGCAGGAGCTTAAGGCCATTCCTCAAGGCCCAGTGCCAAGAAAGAGTTGGAAAACAGGTCACTCACTTCTGTATTTCTTCATAAGCTTCCTTCTCTGCCCAAAATATTTGTCAGGCCAGAGGCACAGGAACATGTCTGAGCATAAAAGAGGAAATCCCTGCAGACTGCTCCAAGGAGAAACCAGTCCCCTTGGTAGCTCCACTGCAGTGATGGATCAGAGGGTTTCAGGACGAACAGATGACCTGCACATTGTTGAATTTTTGCTGAAGTCTTCAGAGAAAAGCAGTCAGGTACTTGGAAGATGAAAGAAACCTTTGACAGAAAGTGGCAGATTGTGGGAATTGTTTCCACTACTTGAAACTTCCTGTCTGTTGACCTGCCAAAAGAGGCTTTCATAGCATCTGGAAATAAGCAGGTGTTGCTCCAGATTATCCAAAACTGAGTGAGAGGTCACAAAACATGTGCAGTGTTCCAGTGCAACAAGGCAGAGGTGCAGCTCCACCTCCACAGAGGAGCAGTACCTGTGACACCATCTGCCCAGCCACGGCAGCCACCAAACTGCAAGGTTTGGCTCCAAAAGCTGTGAAGGAGGTCCTTGTCTCAGACAGAGGTGTCACCTCTTTAGCTCTGCTTCTGAGCTGGTGCAATCCTAACTGACCTTGGGCCTTCAGGAACACATCCAGCGAGCAGGGCAGGGCTTTACCACCAGCAACCTCCCCAGAGCTGTTTATCCAGAGGCTGGGCCTGGAGGAGTCTCAACAGCTGCCCACATCTGCCTGCCCTCCCTGCCAGAGCGAGGACTCCTCTGACACTGCAGGAGCAGTGGCCACTTCCCCACTGCACCCCTGGGACACAGAACCCTTGGCTGCTGTGCAGACTGCCAAGCACACACTGTTAAAACATTACTGCCTCTCTGTGTGCTGCAATGTCACCAGTGATGGGCCATCCCATCTATCAGCACAAGAGCTGAGTTGCTCCTTACGAAAGAACTCTCAGAGAGAAAGAGCTATTTCTGTTCATCCTAAATTCCTCAGCAGAAGCTCCTCCAGGAGCCAGTCTGTGATCGCCAGGGAGCTGCAGGACATCAGCAGTCATACACAGAACACACTGAAACCAGGCCTGGGTGCCAGGAGAAGGAAGGGAATTCCTCCCAGGGACCAAGACTGTGGACACTGCCCGAAGGTCAGTAAGAAGCAGACACCACCTACCCAACAAGCCACACATGATTAAGAACAAAGTCAGCTGGAATTGCAGCATTTCCTCCCCCACCATAACTTTTAACTGTCGGCCTCAGACTACACAAAACACAGCCTCCTCCAGCTAAGGGACAATAATCTGGTTGAAAAAATACCAAACACTGACAAAAATAGGATTCCCAACTAAGGCTTGTCCTCTAAAAGGGATGCTAATAATTACAGAGAGGAAAGTAAGCTCTTCCCAGCCAAAATTAATTACAATTAAATATAGCAAAGCTCAGAGTGACAGTTTTAGCCTGCACATACAGACCAGTGCAGAAGCCAGCTCATCCCCCCAAGATATTCAGTCATTATTCAGGACAGTGTTTCAGCAGCACTTCAGCTGTGACACTGCTCATGGTTAGAGTGAGCTTGACCTTGCAGGGTGATCACCCATATTCATGAGGCAACACCCCAGGTCCAGCCAATGTGATGTATTGTTACAGGGTTGTGGTAAAACACACAGACCATCCCACAAGTTTGCAGCTCGGTCTGAAACACAAGTTTGCATCCCTGGTCTTACCTGGGATTCCTCAGTCCTCCTGGCCCGAGGAGTTTCTATGGATCCATTGATGTCTAGGGTATCCTTCTGCTTGTATTTCCTCATGATCAAGCTGTCCACAACCCAGAACATAATGGCCTTGGGGAGAAAGAAGTTACATCAATAGATTGCAGAGACCAAAATACAGAGTCATTCAACCACAGATATTTCTTTTCCTCTTGGCTTCTCCAGACATCCAGCCTTGATGAACCTCATATCTAAATCAGCCCTGCATCAATTGTGTCCAAGGGGATTGGATGAGCCAAATTCCTTAAGTCCCTTCTTACGCAAGTCCTATTGTTTCCACCGTTTTTGAAGACCCAGATTAAATAAGACCACAACAGGCCAAATTTCCACCAGAACATAACCACTGAACCAAGCTCCCTGCAAAATTCATCTGCCTGAACCAGTCCCTGGTCCATTCTTTGAGGACCAGAATTTGCTTTCTAATGTGGAAATGCAGCCTGAGATGATGGAGAGAGGCAGATCAATCCAACTTTGCCAGTGCTGCATCCATTGAAATGTGCTTGGGATGAGCTGAAAGCGAGTTCATCTTCCTGCTTGTCCAGGGAGCACCTGAGTGTTAACACCTTGTTCCCACTTCCCATCTTAGCAGGAACTGAGCAGCAGCTCAAGGATTACCCAGAATCAGGGGAACCAAGAAAGAGCTGAGCTTTCAAGAAGTTTTGTCAAACTAGTTTGGAGAAGAACAACAGTGCTGGGTAACCTTGAGCACCTCGTAACACAATCTGACATCCAGCCAAATGACTGGATTGTCAAGGTCACAAGCCATCCTATAGGACATTAAAGGGTTTTGGGCATCCCCATGCCCAAAGCTTGCTACTGAGATGAGCTCTCACTTAACAAAATCCAGCTTTATTCCAAGAGGCCAAGAGTCAGCCCCATGGCATCTCAGAGAAAGAGACTGGAATTGGGAACAGAGATTGTGGCAGTGACAGATTTGTGGCAGACAGATTTCTTTACACACCCCTCCACCCTGTCCCAGCCACTTTAAGGCTTCCCCCAGCCAGTCCCTGGGCACACTCCTGTGAGGGGGTTCTGTAATCTCCAAACCAGCCCACCTGGCACTTGGAGAGGCACCACTTACATTGACTATGAAAGGCACAACAAACATCACCAGGACGAGCTCCAGCTGAGGGTTTGGGATGTAACCCAGGAGGATCTGCTGAAGCTGCACAGGAGAAAACATTTAGAAGCATTATTTGAACAGCTCTGTTGCAAGATCTTTGAAGGAAACTGGTTGTCTTCTTACACGAGCAGCCTGAGCTCTGCAGCCTGTGCTTCAACCCAGCTCTTAAAAGATTACGCAGGATATTCCCTTAGCTCAGCTGCCAAACACATGATTTTGTGCAGAAATAAGTACTATGAGTCTTTCAATGTTACTATCCCTGACAACAACTGGTGGGACTTCCCTTGGCTCCCTGGAGCTCATCTGCAGAACAAGGACACTAGCCACAAACAGTAACCATGGAGAGGAATCCAGCAGCATCTGTGGATCTGGATTCGTGCTGCTGAAGAAGTTCACATTCAAGTGAAAGCACTGTGGGCTACTGGGTTTGATGGACAACCCTTGAAGAGAGAAGTGCTCCCAGACTGCTGGAGATATCTCCAGCAAGTTACACACAGTGCCTGGTACCTCAAAGCCTGGTGAAAGTGGACTCCAAACCAGAATTACCTCTGACTCTCAGAATTAGGTTTTTATACTCATTATACCTACCTGTCAACAGGTATGTGGCTAAAAGTCCCACAGGCTATTATTTTCATTTTTTTTAAAGATAAACTTCTGATCAACACAATTAACGTTGCTGGCATACAGAAGCAGCTGAGCAGGAAAAGACAACACACTACTTGTATAGCACTTTCCAAATTAATCTCTAAGAGTCCTCCTGGTTTAAGCATGGGATCACAAAACACCAACATGGACTGACTTGACATAAGAACATAGAAATCCTCTGGCAGAACTGAAGGAGCTCAGCTGCCAGCCCAGTCCATTTTAGCCTTCCAAGAATGGGAAAGAAAATTAAAACATCATCTTATTCCACGAGCTTTTGACTAGCAAGAGAATGCATCAAAAGCCAAACCATTATGAGAGTCATGTTTCCCAAAATGTAAGTAACAGCTAATGATTACAGAGTGATGTCAGTAAGTGTGGGGATTAAAGGCTTTCAATAATGGGAATCATGAATCAAGAAAAGCTGACAAAAAGAAACCATAACAGCTACAGCTAGAAAAATACTGCTTACCTTTGTCCAGCCAGGGATAAGCAGGACAAGGCTAATAACAGTCTTCTCAAAAACCATTATCAGCAAGTAGAGGATACACTGGCCAATCCAGGCAGCAGCTTGGGGAGGGTCACCTGGGAAAAGAGAGTATTAAATCTGGGACAGAGGACAGGAGGAGAGAGCCTTGCAGGAAAGTTGCTTCATGCTTGATACTGACCCTCCTCCCTACAAGGAGCAGTCAGTACATACACACTATCCTATAAAATAAAGTAGGTGCGAAAAAATCATTAAAGATAAAATCTATAATGTGTTCCCTGCCAATCCTTACCCTCATAGTTACATAGTTGCCAGAAACAGTTTGAAAATTTCAAGTCACCATTTTCACTACAAGCAGTGCAACTTCTCAGGCCTGAACAGAATTATTTCATTCTGCTGATGAGATGAAGGGCTGGTTATGTGATACTGTCTGAGCAAGAGACAAAGCTTCATCACCCCAAGTTTTAAAGCAATTCACTCAAAAAGAATCAATGCTAATTAAATATGCATGTTTCCAATGAGGTACTCACCAAGAAATAAGGAAAAGCATATTTGAATTGTTAACAACAATAATGGTTCTGTATCTATTACATGTGCTTGCTTCAGCCCTCTGTGAGCACCCTGCCTGTTGGCTATCACCTCTCCTGGCTCACCAGAATATCTCAGGTCTGCGAAACTGAGCCAGTGTATCTGGCTCAGGAAAGCTGCAGCATTTCCTCTTACCACTTAAAGACTGAGATAACCCCTGGCAACACTTGTTCCCAGCACAATCTGGCCAGAATTTGGAATTCCATCCATGCAAGGGAACCTGTGCAGTTGGTACTGGCAGACGCCAGTGCTCGATGCAATCAGGTGGCAGCAGGCTGGGAGCTCTGCTTCACTTTTGTCCACTTTTCCCCACTTTTCAGCACAATTCTGTCGAGATGTGGCAGGGAGAGACACCAGCAGCAGTCTGCAAAAGCACATTTATCCACACTGACAAAAACCTCCGGCCAAAAAACCAGCAGCACATACTGGGATTTGGTAAGAGCTGTGCCCAACCAAGCCCCAGCTCTGTGGGGATCGGTTTCCCAGCAAAGTGCAAAACAGGCTTACAGGTACATCTGTCCTTACTATGCCATTTGTTAGCAACACACCAGAACATCTGCCTCACTGCAAAGCTACAGCTAAAAAGTAGAGGCATCCTGGTACTGTCCAAGGTAGGATCACCTTGTGCCCCAAATTCTTAATTGCTCAATCCATGACTCAGAAGGAAGCAAAGAAAAGGAGAGGGAAGGATTGGGAGATGAAGGGTGCAAGCAGAGAGAGCCAAACCAGCAGGAACTGCATGGAGGGAGGGCAGGAAGAGGGAGCCAGGAAGGTTATGTGGAAGCACACCCAGTGGAGCCCTTGGAGGATTTCAGAGAAGAGGAATCTTCGCTCCTGGCAGGCAACAGCTTAATGGGTGGTCTGTAAGGAGATGGGAGCAGTCTTAGAGGCAGCTGGCAGCTACAGGCTGGTGTCAGAGAGACTTTGATCCTCCTAAAAGCCTCTCCCAACAGATCAGGATGCCTGGCTGCCTCTGGCACACACCTAGGGTCTAATGAACCTTTTTGCCCCATACCCCAAAACAAACCAATTCTCCCAGAAACCCCCACATTATCACCACCCATCAGAGCTCCGAGCACAAACAAAACAGGAATACAAACACATCCGTTGTATCCTTCCTGCATTTGAACTCTTTCCCTTCTGTGTTGTCAGCTGTGCTCTGTCCCCCACGGAGGGACAGGACCAACAACCACAGCACCCTTTGTGAATGGGCTCTCTGTGACAGCACTTCCCTCTGTCATCTCAGCTCGCCCAAAAAAACAGCACCAAGCTTGAGAGCTCTCTCAAATACTTGCCCCCTTGCAGGGACAGGTCACTACACATGGCCAGAGTGTAAGAAGCTCCGTGAAGATGTATCAAGTCTGAGGGCTGATTTGCAACTTCTCAGAGTGGCTTCATAATAGCAAGTCACCTTCTCTGGACATGCTTTGTAAAAGAAGAGGTTTTGTAAATGATAAAAATAACAAGCATTATCATACAAAAGAAATGTACGTCCAACACAGTGAAGAGAAGACTCTTGCACTGCTAAGGCAGTCCAAAAAAGCAATTGAGAAGTTCTGTACAGTCTTTTAAGTACTTGATGGTCCAGGTGGGCTCTATAGCACCTTGCCCAATGGAATTGGCAACAGGTTTTGAGGTACAGGTCATGGGGTCCAACGAGTATCTCTGCCTGGCACCTGGCCAATTACTGGGAAAGAGCATGGAAGTTTCTGGGTCCTTTACCTCATTAGAACAGCAAGGGGTGAGTCTTAAATATTTCCTTACATGGAAACACCACTAAGGTGGGGGTGCATTACTACACACTACCATTCACCACCACAACAATGGCCTGTGGCTCTTTGTTCTGCACTCTGTGCACTGGACAGCTCGAGGCAGATTTTGGCTCACCAGGCTGATATATAGACCCTAGGAAAGACAACCTGCTTCTTAACCCACCCTAGGCATGGACTTGCCTGGGTCTTCATGACTTAACTTCCACACCCAGCAGGGAGATCAGGGGGTGTTTCTACTGTTATTTTTCACTGCCTCCTGATCTCCCAAGCACAGGAGGCTGCTCTGTACCAAAATTATTCAAGACAAAGGCGAAAATGAAACAGCAGCATGCAAAAGTGACTTGGAGACAGCAGCTCATTTCTACTTCATCAGGGAATGCAGCTGTCTGTTTCTTACCTCAGCAGGTGTGGACTCATCCAAGGACCACTGATCCACCCCAGTGTCCATCATCCACTAATCCACCACCTAACACCATCAATTCACCTAACTCTGACCAATAACAGGAACATTCAAGTCAACATTTTCTGGCATTTCATCAGGGAAGCTTCTGGTGTGGTCCCTAGACAAGCCCATAAGACAGATTTGCCCCATCTCCTTCCACCGTAGTGAAAGGCTGGAAGACTGGAGCTGAGCTCATGTAAGTGCTAGTTTCCTACAAAAAGCTGGTCAGAGGCATCCTCAGATTCAGCCTGATGTCTTTGATGGATCAAGTGTTGCCCAGAGGTGCCTTGCTCTGTGGTGGGAAAGGATTCTTCTTACAGGAAGCATTTCTATACATAAACCTTGAAGAGAGCCCACAAGACTTTCAGCCATGCCATGTTACCAGCCAGCAAAAACTCATCTGCTGCCTGGAGGCTAAAAAAAAATTAGAAAAAGTAGGTGTCTTTCGTACAAGGAAAGGAAAGCGCTGAACACAGCAGAGTGGGGAATTGGTTTGAATGATCTTTGCAGCCTCCATATCACACCTGTTGGGTGACTGTATCACACTCTCTCTGAAGCCTTCCAGTTTCTTGTTCCCTGGTTCCAGCTGGAGGGAACCCAGGACATCTCAGCTCTACCACATGGAGTCTACAACAAACCTCTCCCTCCAACTTAACGAATATCCTCTGCCAAAACCTTCCTACAGCCATCTCCCATCCCTGTGGAAAATAATATCCTCCTTCACCCACTGAATTTTGACTGCTCCCCTCCAGCAGCATTCCTGGTGCTCTCCTCCACCAGGAAAACTCCCTTAGAGCAGCCCAAGAACCACTGGAGCCCGTGGCAACCTCACACAAAAGTGTCACGTATTCCACCTGTGCGTAGGAGCCCAGCTGCTGGGGAGCCAGAGCAGCAGTGCTTGAGGTATTTGAGCTGTTACCACACAACAGGATTAATTTTAATCCAGGCTGCCTAATGCACTGAGCTGTCAGCACAGCCCACGTTACTGCCAGACAGCTTTATTTACAGACTTCTGGGGACTTGTGTGCACATAGCAGGTAGGAAAAAAGCTCAGGCACAGCCAGAGTGGGGGGTTCAGGGGGTTGAGGAAAGGCAAGCATTTGAAAGCACTGGAAGTTGTACTGAGTGACAAGGTAAGGGTAGAAAAAGTCAGTAAAAACTTCCTAGCAGATACTGAAATGGTACCTCCAAAACCAAGGGATCTAATTATCAGTGCCAAGTACAGAGGAGGGTAGGAAATAGCAGTAAACTCTGAATTGTGTGAAATTCTCAGCTGGAGGGCAAAACCAGGGTTTAGAAATGGGAATGTGATGCATCAGAGCAGCCAGAAGAGTCCAGTGGACACCCTCTCTGGCATTTTCTGCACCTGAATCACAGAATGGTGTGGCTTGGAGAGGACTCCATGGGCAAGGACACCTCCCACTAGACCAGGTTGTTCAAAACCCATCCAACCTGTTCTTGAACACTTCCAGGGATGGGGCATTCCCAGCTCCTCTGGACAACCTGTCACATGGCTGAACCGGAGAAAAGTGAGCACAGTGTGTCCCCAGTGTGCAGTGTCACAGCACTGCTCTGGATCTTTGCTCCCTGTGGTTATTCAAACTGCAGGGAACAGTGTTGCTGCCATCCAGGTTCAGGAGGCTCAGAGGTTGCACCCCTGCTCAGAGGAAGTGACCCAATCACACACTCAGGCCCTGAGCAGGAACCTCAGCCCTCTCCTCACTTTTCCACCCTGGCCCTAGGGGTGGAAAAGCCCAGCAGGCTAAGCACAGGACAGCCCCTCAGGTTAGAGCTATTTCCAGCACTATTTCCTCAAGCATTAGCAGCCAGCTCCCTTGACTGCTCCAGGACGTGGGAATATTTGTTATGGAAATTTTGTACAACATCACCAAGGGGCCAAAAGCAGCCTACACAGGTCCTCAGTTAAACTCAGCAGTTGGCACAGACCATATTCTCTTAGAACTAAATTTGACCAGCAGAGTTCAACAGGCCACTAAACAGACTTTGAAGGCCTTCAAGCAAGATGCCTTTCCATTTCCAGACACTGAACAAGCACAAAGCATCAGGCTTAGATAGCCAGTGACCACAGCGACACAAGCCAACATCCAGATGGGCATCCAGAGGGACATTTTCCAGTGAGCACACTTTTCTTCCCTCTCATTTCTTAATGCTCCTCTAGAAAAATTTACTTGCACATTGCAGGAAATCTTTCTCTCAATGCAAATTCATTGCATTTGCTTACTTAAAAGAAATACTGGGCTATTTCTAAAGTAATCCTGGAGAATAATTAAACACAATTAAGATGTCCAGACACTGCAGCCATACAAAGGTGTTCCCTAGGAAGCTGCTCATTGCTGTGAGGAGGGAGAAGACAGCTGGACCAGTTTGGAGATGAGGTACAAAGTTCAGTCAGGCTTGATCTGCACACCCTGACTGGAGCCAGCACCTCCCCTACTCAATGTGTCCCAGCCCAACAGCACCTCCAAGAACTTGGGTATCCATCTCCCACATCTTTTGAATCTTAAACTCTGCTTTGTTCTGTGATGGTTCCCTACAGGGATAGCTCCATGACCTGCTACAGCAATTATGGTGCGTTTATGGAATTTCACAGAATCATCACAGAATGGCTTGGAACGGACCTTAAAAATATCACCTAGTTCCAAACCCCCTGCCATGGGAGTTTCTCAGGGTCTCATTCAGCCTGGCCTTCAACACCTCCAGGGGTAGGAGTTTGTTAGCTCCGAGTGGGTGTAAGGCAACCCTCATTCCCCAAAGCCCACTTGTGCCAAGAACACACTTCCCCAATCTTTGATCTTAGAGGCCAGGCACACCGAGAAGAGACAGCACTTTCCAAAATGCAGCTTCCTGTGCCTAGAGGCAATTCAGAGAGTAATCAAGAGCTTTTGGGCAAATGATGGAGGAACATAAGCAAACAGGAGCCTTTGATTCTCCCCTAGCTGTAAAACTGGTCATTCCTGGCTGCAGAAGTGTTTGGCCACAAGCTCAGGCACAAGAGAGGCTGACCTCAGAATGCTTGTTCCTGGGTTTTTGGAAATATGGAAGTAATTGATTTTTCTAAACAATTCTGGACAGCTGGATGCCTAAAATAGCAGCATAGATGTAAGTGCTTTCCCTCCCTTTTGCTTTACTTCTCCATTAATGCAGCCATTGCAGCTGCACAGAGGGAGACAGCCAGGGCTGCAGAGGCAGGAGAAGCAACAACAGAGCAGGAGGAACTGCTGCAGCCCACACCAAAAGACAACTGCAGTGGTTTGCACCAGCTGCAGGGATGCTGGAAGCACACAGCTGTGACAGTTTCGGGGTTTTTTTTCCCTCCAAGTAGATGCAGGAAGATGGGTACTGGCTCTAGTGGACACAATCACAACTGTTCTGTTCTGATGGCACTGACTGCTATTTGCAACATGGATTTGGTGCTCCCCTGGTTTTCTCCTCTGCAGGACTTATGTTGCTTCCCTCAATTCTCCTGAGGAGCAAAAGTCTGGTACAGCAATTAGCCCAGAAAATGAATCATATTCCTGGAGCCTGCATCAAACTATACAAAGTTTACAAGCGTCTTCCCAACTGTTTTGGAAGTTACTTAACACCAGAGATGAGGACTGGAGTGTTTTCCTTCCCCAGCCCAGCCACAGAATTTCCTTGGACATGTCACTTGGCTCCCACCTGAATTTTCCACTGGGGTCACTCTGGCCAGAGACCTGCACCAAAAACTGTACTTAATGGATGAGACATTTAACCCTCAATCCAAGAACCAAGTTCAAGCAACAGCACAGACTTGTTTTTTAATAATGAAAGCAAGATTTTCTCAAAGGTGTGAGCCATTTCTACAGTCTAAGTCAGTCCTAATGAGGGACCAGCTACAGCTCAACAGAAGTTCACCACTGCTCTGCCAAGACACTTTTGCTTCTGCTCAACTGCAGACGTGGCACGCAAAGCTGAAGCTGTGTCCTGAGGTAGTTGGGCTTCCAGTCCTTGTTGCTCCAAAGGGGAAAAACTTCGGTTCCCGAACTAAAATATCTTGATTCTTCTGCTGTCTCACCTGACTTTAGGGATCTATTATAAAGGAGGAGCTATTAGCGAAAATACAAAAGGCAGTCCCCCAAATGCCTGCTGTCAGGATGCTGAAACAGCCTTTGAAGCCACGCTCAGGTTTGAGGAGAGCCGGCCCTGCCACATCATATCATCTCGTTCCCAGCCTGTAGCTGCTTCTGCTGCCTCACACACCCAGCCAGGCTCTTCATCCTCTGCCATGACCCATCTGCATAGGCGGAGTAAGTTCACAAGGCAGTGGGGTCCCCAAACTAATCCTAGTTGGGTCCAAATTTCACCAGCTCAGATGCCAGATTAAAAACACAAAGAAACAAGATTAACTTCAGAACAGACTCAATGATTAACATCTTAAAGTCATTACTGCAATTTTTATTAATAAGATGTATTTTCTGAAATATGACTGAATTCATCTGTACATTAGATGTAATGTAAAATAGGCAAAGCATTAATTTTTCCCTTTCCCACAGCTTCCCCAGCAAGCTGGCTCTACTCTTTTGGAAGGGAACTGCCACCCTCTAGTGGGGCTGGCTGAGAGCAGCTTTTTGGAAACGTTTTCGCCATCTCAAGGCAGGAACTGAAAGAGAAAGAGGCCACACTTGAGAACTCAAGTTTTGGGTTCACACTGTGCCCGGCTGATCCCTACTACAGCTCAAGGCAAATGCAAGAACAACTCCATATTCTGAATTGAGATGGTAGGGGAAAACCCGCAGAAGAACCAAAAAAAAACAAAAAAAAGAACCCTTCACGCCTTAATTTACCATATGGATGTCGTGGAGTATATTCTACATCCAAGGAAATGCTCAGATTTTCCTCATCACCCTGCACACACTCTAGTGGTTCCAGCATTTAACTCACCCTCATGAGCTGCCTGAAGAAGGGATAGCAGAAGGCAGCTGCTCCCATTTCAGCCACAGACTGTAGTTCCTGCTATTTTCTTGTCCCCATTCACAGCTGGAAGCACACCTACCCCCTCTGGGCAGAGCAGGTGACACCTACCATACTCCCCAAAGACCAGGTATGTGTATTTCTTGTGCTGCACGATCCAGGAGACAACTTTCACACCCAGCCAGATCAACAGCATCCCCAGCGTGGCATCCAGGATGAAATTAATAAGGTAGCTAAGAGCAGAGGAAAATTAAGGTTTCAGTGGTGTTCTTAAGTCTTATCAAAATCTTTAATTTCGTAATGGAAATGAATTTTAAAACCTCCAAGATTTTAAGTAACCCTGCTTAACAATCCAAACTCTCTTCCTTTCTCTTTTGTTGCATTTCCCTAAACCTTACCAGCAATTTCTTAGTTTAAAAGCTTGTTCAGGAGAAAAGGGACAGGCTCCACTAACTCTCAGGCACTGCTCATTAATTCATATAGCAATAAATACTTCTTAAAAGCTACCCCCCAAAAAGGAGGCTTTCCATTTGCAGCATCTTTTTTTTTTCTCTTATTATAAAGAATGAAATCTCAAATTTCAGAGGAAAAGATCCAAACTGTTCTAGAATTTCACACAAGAAAACAGCAGCTTTTTGGGTACCACAGCTGCTCTACAAACTGGACAGCAGAAGAGACAAAAAAGTCCATTTTCCTGAGCAGCTGCAAGAGACTCCCAAAAACAGAGATGCAGAGTGAGAGGCAGGGTTTGGGAGAGGTGATGGGCCCTGGCTCAGCAGCAAAAACCCTGAGATCCCAAAAACCTCAATTTCAGGTCCCACTGCAGATCCAGGAGCTGAACCCATCCCTGCCAGGAGATTTTGGTGCAATGGATTTGAGGTCTGCAGCTCTGGATGTGGAAGTGTCACTGGGCAGAGTGCCAGAGGCAGGAGACCTGCAGGGACCTTCTGGGGCTTGCAGGGCCCAAGCTCTAATCCAGGGCTTGGTATTTTAATGAACTCCAAAAAGAAAAAAAGAAATCACATAGACTAATGTGGTTTTTTATGCAGTTGTCCATTATTGCAATATTTTCTGCCAGATTTCTACAGCATGAAGAAAATGCCAAGCTCAAGAATACAGAAGGGAGCATTTCCTTTTCCAGGACTCAATACTACCTCTGAACCAAGGAACTGAAAAAAAAAATCGGCTTTTGATATCCACTTGGAAAGCATAACATTAAGTTTTTTTACATCCAAAAGCTCAGGCTGGCTTTTTACAGTTTCCAGCTGCTGAAATCAGAGCATTCCATAAAAACACGAGGCTCTGGTGGTTTCTACTGGGCAGGACACAGAGTGTGAGCCTCAAAGCCCAGGGACAGGGCTGGAGGGTTTTAAGCTGCCTGGTTCAGGATGACAAGTCAGGCAGGCAGGGAAACATAAAACACACATCAAAAATAAACAACACACCCAAAGGGCACAGCATAAGCATGAAAGGGTTTATTTGGAAACACTGTCTGTTTAAAAAAACAATACATCATTTGAGAGGTTATGTGCAGCCTCAGCCAAACTTGTGTCCGCTTAAAGAAACATATCAAGGTGCAGCACTTTAATACAAAAAAAAGGAGATGGGCCAGAAGCTTTTAAGGAGCATTTTGAAGCCTAAAGGAGTTTCTCAGAATGAGATGAGGTTTACCCTAAATTTTTATTGGCAAAGTGGCTGAAGTAAACGTGACACTTCTACATCAAGCCTGAAGTTTGGTCTATAAATCCCCCACATAGGACCAGCAAAGAAGACAACAGAGACCACAAAAAACAAGCTCAGCAGGGTTTATCCCCATGCAGTGCCCATTTCCACTGTTTATGACCCTTCCCAACACAATTCTCCCTTTGACAGATGAAGGGCACAAATGCAAGTGCCTTGTGTACTTACAGAGAGCAAGGGTCCTCCTCAGTGAGATCAGACAGAAAAACATTGGCAAAGTGGATGAAGAGGGCACCTATTGCTTGCTTGGAGGTATCGTAAAACCTGGAGGAAAAACCAAGTTTTCTGGAGGAGTTATGCAGGGAATTTTATTTCTAGGGAACACCAGCTGCTTTATAGAGGTTTCCTTGGGAAGCAGCAGCACATTCCATTTAACAATTAAATGTCATACAGGATACACAAGGGGCCTAGAAGATTGTTAATATAAGAAAAAAAAAATCATCATAAACACAGCCTTTTCAAGTTTCAAATGAAAAAATCTCACCATATCCTCCAGGGACGCCTCTCTGCCTTTGGTTCCTTAAATCGTTTTACTGCAAAGAGAATGAGAGAGGTTACATGACCCAGATGATGCACTCCGTGTGTGCAGCCTGCACCCACCTTCACTGCCAAAGAAGTAAAAAAATCCTGCAGGACCTCCACCATTTGCAAGTTTAAAGCTGAGCAAAGCCCAAGGACCTCCCCAGGGTAGTGACAGAATCACTGTCCCTGGAAGTGTCCAAAAGACACAGATGTTGTGCTTAGGGACACGGGTTAGTGGTGGGCTTGGCAGTGCTGGGTTAATGGCTGGACTTGGTGATCCTGGACGGCTTTTCCAACCATAAAGATTCCATGGTTCTATTCTCTAGCCCGAGTGCAAACCAACCAGAGGCAATGCCTGCACCCACAGGGCAGGATGGGCAGCAGAGGTGTTTGGAGAGAGGTATGTGCTTCTGGCATCCCTCAGCAACAGCATTCCCATGCCATGGGAAGTGACCTAGGGAATGCTAAGGGAAAGGTCATCACTACCTACTAGCCCTAAAAACCCTTCCAGGCAACTTGAAATCGCAGTAGTGATGGTGAAGGAACTCTTCATTCCCTGAAAACACACATGGTCAGGTAACTGCTCTGTTCTCTCCAGCTGAATTTGAGCACTCAGGCTGCCCTCAGAGGGCAGCCTGGGCCCCTTCCCCTGGGAAATGCCTTCCTGATCCTACATGGAAGGATGCAGGGACAGGAGCCTTGACATTTCAAAAGTGCAGCTCTGTACTGCTTTTACTGGCAAGGTGACAGGGCAATAGAGGAAAAGACAAGGGTGACAGCACAATGAGGAACTTTTTTCAGCTAAAAGAAGAGATATTTAGATTGGATAGTGGGGAGAAAGTCTTTACTGTGAGGATGGTGAGGCACTGGAACAGGTTGTCCAGAGAAGCTGTGGCTGCCCGACCTCTGGAAGTGTCCAAGGCCAGGTTGAACTGGACTTGGAGCAACCTGCGACAGTGGAAGGTGTCCCTGACCATGGTAGGGGGTGGAACACGACAGTCTGTAAGGTCCCTTCCAACCCAAACCGTTCTCCAATCCTGCAATCTCCCCTGATCGCAGGACCTCAGTCAGGCCCATGCAGGGTTTTGGTGTTAGTCTCAATTCCACAGAAAACCAGTGCCGCAATGACCTGATCCATTATTGCCAGTAATGAGTAACAAGGCATCAGGCAAGTTACAGACATTGCTGCTGCAGTTTGTCCTACCCCTGTCCAGAAAAAATCCCCCAGTTTCCCTCCTCCATCTGAATCCCACCATGAGATATCCCTGCAGCAACAACTTCCATCAGCACAGACAAGATCTATCACCACTGATGCCCTTCAAAGGCCAAGTTTCATTTCACCGACCCACAAGCATCAGAGCTGTGGACCAACCAAGTGGCCACAAGTGTTTAAACCAACCCTCAGCAAAGAACACAATGCTGCAGAGAAGCTGTTGGAGGGGTCTTCAGGCCACCAGGCCAGCCAGCTGACCACCAGCCCAACCCCAGGAGCACCAGGGGTGATTTTCATTATTTTCTTAATGAGAAGTGACATGTTATGTATCCACAGCCACTCAGGCTAGAAGTACAGTAATTCAGTGTGATAAGATGACAAGTAAGAGGTAAGAAGTTAATGGCGTGGTGCCTTGTTGAACACAGCTTGTCATGCCTCATTAGATTTAAGAGAGTTATCTGAGACTGTGTAATTATCAGAGACAGTAAAACTGTTGTATTAAAGATAAAAGCTAGTATTATAGAGAAATAATTAACTGCTTAATAGGGCATTTACTGTGCAGAGCTGCAGCAGGCTGTCTCCAAATTAAACCAGAAATCCAGCCAAGATTACCAGAGCTTAAAGAGTTGTTTGGTAGCTGTGACCTGGGGTTGGGGGGGATGTTAAATCCACACAGCAGCAGCAGCACACCAGGAGATGATGGAGCCCTCCATGAAGCAGCACCTCTTTGCTTAGTGAGCACAGCAGGGCTCTGGAGACTGAGCAGCACACTGCAAAGCCTCCCTCTCCTCTTCCAAACGCTGCAGAGAGCCAAGCCAGGGCATGCACAAGCGCAGGCTCAGCTGGTTCACGTTGGAGAAAGGCTAAAATCTCCTCTGTTCTTCTCAAAATGTGTTTCCATTCACTGCAGTCCACTAAGTTTTCCACCAGCTGCAGGTGGGTTTGCTACCCTGGCTCAGATAGATCAGTCAAATCCTTAATATTTACTTTAAGGAAAGTTATGCATGCATCAAGGGAAAAAAA
>WBMY01014684.1:30320-43874 GCA_013397315.1 Donacobius atricapilla | reverse complement strand
AGAAATTGGCAAACGTGAAACCAGTACATGAACTGGTGTTTCCACTCCATTATGATTTAAAACCATCACACAAAGCTTGGCCATGCTGTCATCAATCAATTTTTTTCCATGTGCCTTAGCATAGTTTTCAGGAGAATCTGCTCCATGATCTTTCTGGGCACAAACGTGAAACTGACTGGCTTTTAGTTCTCTGGGTCTTCCTTATTTCCATGCATTGGGTTTGCAGTTCAAAGTTTTGGTAGCGGGGGAGTGGCTACAGGGGTGGTTTCTGTGAAAAGCTTCTCGAAGCTTGCTGTATATTTGCTGGAGTCAGTGCCAGCCATCTCGAAGATGGACCTGCTGGTGGCCACGGCTGAGCCCATCAGTGATGTTAGTAGCACCTCTGTGGTAATGTATTCAAGAAGGGGAAAAAGGTATTGCACAGAAGCTTTTACATCTAGCGAAGAGCAGAGTGAGACTATGTTAGCGAAACAACTCTGCAGACACAGAGGTCAGTGGAGAAGGAGGGGGAGGAGGTGCTTCACATACTGGAGTAGACATTTCCGTGCAGCCCCTGGTAAAGACCATGGTGAGACAGGCTGTCCCTCTGCAGCCCATGCAGCTTAATGGCGAAACAGATGTCTACCTGTAGTCCATGGAGGACCCCACAACTGAGCAGGTGGATTCCTAAAGGAGGCTCTTACCCCACAGGAAACCCTTGCTGAAGCTGGCTCCTGGTAGGAGCTGTGGGCCCATGGAGAGAAGAGCTCATACCTAGAGCAAGTTTGCTGGCAGGACTTTTGACCCCTTTGAAGACCTATGGTGGAGCAGTCTGTTCCTGAAGGACTGCACCTGATACTGAAGTAATTTGTAAAACTTTTGAGCACAATTTGAAGCATTAGAAAGCAGACATTCTTTATCAGTGCTGGATACACCAAAGCATCTCTCATGAGATGTGTGGTTAAACTTTACAAAGGGATATTTATTCCATCATGATCATACATATTCATTACAACATACTTCCTAACTAATACATAAACATCACTTTTCCTAGAACTAATTTGCATGCATCCACCTCCTACTGGAAGTCCTTTTATAGTCCTAGAGGGTTGTCTAAAGGGGTCTCTGGTGGTCATATTCACTGAATGCTTCAATATTAGAGGTTCCCTTTCCTTGAACTTTTTCTTTGGGCATGCATTGTATCTTCTTGTTACATAACTTGTCAAAAAGCCACTATATTCCTCATGATCTGTTTTTCTACTGGTTTCAGCTATGTTTATCATCCTATGTGGATACTATTGCATTCTTTTATGTTTTTTGCTAGTTACTCTTTAAGCTCTATCCAGCAACATCAGGGGAACTGAAAATTTCTATTCTCTATGCTATTTATCACACCCTGTGGAAGGGACCCACACTGGAGCAATTTGTGAAGATCTGCAGGTGATGGGAAGGACTCACATTGGAGTTCATGAAGGAATGTCTCCTGTGGGTGGGATCCCACGCTAGAGCTGGGGAAGTGTGTGAGGAGTCCTCCCCCTGAGGATGAAGGAGCAGCAGAGACAACAGCTGATGAACTGACTGTAACCCCTATCCCTGCACCACTGGGGCAGGCAGGCAGTAGAGAATGAGGACTAAAGTTAAGCCTGGGAAGGAGGGAGGTGTTGGGGAAAGTGTGTTTAGGATTTGGATTTACTTCTCCTGGCCTTACTCTGATTTGATTGGTAACAAATTCAGTTAATTTTCCCAAGTTGAGTCTATTTTGCCTGTGATGGTAATTGGTGAGTGATGTCTCCCTTCTCAACTCACAAGCCTCTCTTATTTTCTTTACACTGTTCTGGAGTGGGATTCAGAGAGTGGCTTTGATAGGCACCTAGTGTCCAGCCAGGGTCAACCTACCACAGTCCTTTTTGGTGCTCAGTGTGGAGCTTGAGACAACAGCAGTTTTATATTGTGTGCTATAACTATGGTAGCTATTAAATGGCAAGCTCCTCTGTGGGATATGGAGTTTGTCAGCTGCACTACTCATCTCTTTATTCTGCTGAGTTTGGAAAGATGTTAATACAAATAATGTCTCTGCTTTGATGGCCTTGGTATTTTGTGGGTAGGATGAAGTTGAATTAAGTTGAGATGATCAGGTATTTAGGGAATTGGTAGCTGAAGCTGATTCACTTTATTGCTAGCTTTGTCTGTTGCTGGATTTTTTTGGGGGGGAAATATAAATTTATTTAAATTCAACTTAGGTTAAGATGCCTTACCAAATAAGTGAAGCTATTAAAAAAGTACTTTTTTGAACTCTTCTTTCCTTTTTTTTTTTGTGTGTGTTGGCTTCTCTTGTAGTTTTCTTCCTCTAGTATATTTAAACAAGAAACACTGTCTATTATATATAAGTAGCTTCTGATTTTCAGATCCTTAGAAAATAATTCTTATGGACACTGAACTGTTGCACAGAATACAACAAATGAGATTTGCTTTTAGGTTTTCTTTTGTGGAGTGTTTCACAAGTGATCCACAGTGCTTTACTTGTCTGCAGGATGAATGCATTCACAGAGCAGTAAAGGATATTAACAGGTATAGACTTGTCTTTGGCATCTGGAATCAATATTTATTGCCTTTCAGATCGCATCATTTGCCTTAATCTTAGTCTGTTATGTCCCTGTGTGCTTCTATTTGTAACATTTCTTTGTATTCAAATTCAAAATGGTGTTCAGCTGTACCTGTGTTATGTTTTGTTAAGAATAGTTTTCAATGAAGGGGGGAAAAACATTTTTCGGTGTTGGATGTTTGCTAGGGAGTAAATTTGAGCTGACAGTGTCACAGGGCAAAATAGATGCTTGTTTTGCTCCTTTGTACTTTCATTACTAGCTTCACTGTAATGCTATTAAAGACATTTTACTATTTGAGGCATACGAACTGAAAGTTCGATGCATTCGAGTGGGCATATGGGAAGGGATTGCATGTTGCTCCCAGTTATCTGACAGTCCTCTTAGTTAAGGTAGTTGAGGCAGAGGGTGCCACAGCTTCCTTTAGTTTCCTGCCTTCCTTGTCATTTTAATATATTCTGCTTTTATGGCTCTATCCTGCTGCTTTTTGCTATGATGTATGTGTTTCTTTCATCAAAAATTAAAATTGATAGCAATAACCTTAATTTCTCTTTCCTGCTTTGAATTTAAAATACAATATTTTCCTGGCTATGTCCAGTAGTTATTTTCCTAAAGGATTCCTTTGGAATGTTTGGTCACTGTGTGGAACTTTTTTTGTGACAATTTTGTTAAGACTGTACTAAATTGGCTTTTCTGTTTCAGAAGATAGGCATTTTTTATTATGCAAGTATATTATGTTCATTGAGACAGCTGCATGCAACCAAATTTAAAATCTAGGATGAATTCAAGGCAATATTGATCAGTTTTTCTAATTGCAGTATTTCTAGAGTGTGAGATACTGTTGATCATTATGATAATTTTAGTTATTTTTACATTCTTTTACAGCCTCATGACTTTGATGAATGCAGGTTTGACATCAGCGTAAACGACAGTGTTTGGTACCTCCGAGCTCAGGACCCAGACCACAGAAAACAGTGGGTAGATGCAATAGAACAACACAAGGTATGTCTTTTTTCTGATTTCCTTTTTCAGTTCCTCATTAGATCTAGTGGTGCTTACAGAGACTTGTAAGCTTCAGTGTACAGTCATTAAAGTACTCAAGGTATTTCTGAAAGATAAAAGTTGCAAGATTGAAGTCATGATGTTAATTATGTTCCAAAGGAATTGATTTGCTTATCCTTCATATACAAGAGTTTAGAGAACAGTGAGCTAACAGCTGAACCTTGCTTGAGCTCTCTAGCTTGAAAAAGAAAAAGCTTGCACTGTTTGAGTGACTTTTTAATTGTTTTGGCTATTGTCTCTCACTGATTATTGAATTGGTTGTTATCTAGATGCCACAAATGTTCAACTTCTTAGTTGTAGAGTCCATTCTCCTAGGTTTTTATTTGGTTTTTAGGCTCATCTCTTTGTTCACTTGGCTGCTTTAACTGCATCTGATTACTGGCTTTTGTGTCCTTGTTTTTTAAGGCCCTATTGTTCATCAGCATTTTCATTCAGTTTTCCTGATCTATGCCTTATGTCTTCCGATGAACTCTGTTACTTTCATTTTGCCTAAAGGGCTTGAAGGTCAGATATTTTCGAAATATGTAACACACAAAACATCTGTTATGTTTTCAGATGAAAGTCACTGCTCCAAAGTGTTGAGTGTAAGTACAATACATAGCACAATGAAACATTTGCATCTGGGTTATTGTTACGAATGAGAAGGGAGAGTTTGGATGGTCCCTGCCTTTGTCCAGGTTTCTGGCAGTAGGCAGTAGCTTTACTGAGGCAGCCAGCATCCCAAAACCACTCTCCCTCACAAATTCTTAATAATGACCGATCAGGTCTATTACAACATTAATTATTTATTGAATAGACACAAGGAAAAAACAGACATAAGACTTTAACAAGCTTACTACACAGGATAAACAAAAGAACTACTAGCAGATTAAAAAAAAGTGCACAATAAAAGGTACCTATATTACAGCTAGTGAAGAAATAGTATAGATTAGGAGTCAATGTAAATTACCACCGAATTGATGACAGAATTGATGACGGAGTACACATAGAATCCTTTCCCTCAATTACCAGGAAAGTGTGCATGAAATTTGCATCCAAACTTCAGGGAGAAGTCCCATGCATGTCCAGGGTGCGTGTAGGAGACTTCTGGCTCTGTGAAAGTTTGTGTAGCTTTTATAGTTTACAAAGTGAAATGTCTGTCAGGAATTCCAGCTTATCTCCCCACATCTTGTTCTCAAGGCAAGTTGTTTATTGACAACTGGAAATTCCATCCCTAACTCCAGAGAGAGAAATAACTCACTAGCCAGAGACAACTCACTAGTCAGACAAGCTGGCCTGGGTTATCTGATCAATTCATATGAGGGGGGAGAATGCCCAGAGCTATTGCCCCAGCTGATAGACAGAATAGATAAGCTCTTCTGTGGTAGGGGGGGAAGTCCTGCCACAGTTATACAGGTAGAATAACAGAATATCTCAAGTTGGAAGGAACCCATGAGGATTGAGTCCAACTCCCTGCTCCTTGCAGGGCTACCTAACACTAAACCTTATGACTGAGTCATCCAGATGGTCCTTGAACTCTTGACAGGCTGGGTGCTGTGACCACTTCCCTGGGGAGCCTATTCCAGTGACCACCCACCTTCTCAGCAAAGAACCTTTTGTTACTGTCCAATCTGAACTTCCCCTGATGCAGTTTCATACCATTTCCTTGTGTCCTATCACTAGTCACCAGAGAGAGAGACCAGCACCTCCCCCTCCACTGCCCTTCTTGAGGAAGTTGTAGATTGTGATGAGGTCACTCCTCAGCCTTCTTTTCTCCAAGCTGAAAAACTAGGTGGCCTCAACTGTTCCTCATAAGTTGTCACAAAGTAGTTGAGAGAAAGCTCAAGAAGTAAGACAGTAATTATGTGGATTATTATGATCAGATTTATTGCTAATACAGTATCTAAACATTACTGATACAGTATCTAAATAATAACTCTATTGTTTATTGCAATGGATTGTAGTATCATCAAGTTGTGGTCCCTCCTGTTGAGTCACAAGCTTAAGTGAGACCCCCCCCTGCTTTCTAAACTTCTCAGAAAAGTCTAGGTGTGGCTCAGTCCACTTAGTCGCAGATTTGGTAAATAATCTATGACTAAAGGGTTGTAATATAAACATTTTCATCTAGAAATGTACAGGGTTACGGTCTTTGGCCTTGCAGAATTCAAAATTAGAATCCAAGAAAGCACCTGTGGAACTGCTTTAGGATTTTATCTCTGTATTTGACTGTGTTGTCCCTAAAGCAGGGTTCTTTTATTCAGTGTGAAGGAGCCAATCAACACAATGAGTCGAGATATTTGATTTTAGTACAGTTGTGCTGAAAAGGGTGCCAGGCATCTAACAGAGATGGCATACCTTTTAGGAAACAGGCAGAGTCTTTTATACAAAAAGGTAACAAAGAAAGAATGATACAGAAACAGGTCACTCATGCTTATATAACAAAATTCTTAATAGGCATGTGGTGGTCTTGATCCAGTTCATAATACTATAATTTACATATATGAATTTCCCTGGGGGTGTGATTTTTAGCATTATAATCATCTAAGGTAACTCTAGGTTATATTTCCATCCTATCAGCTATGACCAAGTTATTATTTAACTTTATACTCTGTTACAGTTTCTGCTTAAATCTATTTGAACAATTAGTTGTCAATGACATAAGGATTTATAGTATTCTGTTCTTGGGGACTCTTCACTGCTCCATTGCTCTGACACCTTGTTGACATGGTTTCAAGACCAACCCATTATTGCTGTGAACTTTTTGAGACTTTTAACTTCATCTGACATCAACTGGATCTCAGCAACTTTTTACTCACCTGTACAAAAGTGAAAAGTAAGTGTTCCCAGTCTTTGGGGTGGACATACATGACAGGCATGCAGGGAGAGGATAGCTGCTTGAAGTCTCAGGAGACCAATTTGCCCAGTTGGTCCAGTCTCCTGCAGCATTTTATACCCTTATGCAGGCTGATGTGCACCAAAGTCAATCTCAATCATCTCAGCTCCCCCATCTCTGGAATGCATTCATTATGTGAGCAGTTCTTCCTGCAATACCCACCTCGTATTCTTACCTTAGGACAAAACACACTGCCCATGAGAGACTGTGGAAAGAGAGAGGAGGTGTGTGTATAAGGAGAAGGCAGGCAAAGACCCTATCTTTCATTGTGGTCACATAAGTTGCTCTCTGTCGTGGGTTTTTTCCTTTTCTCTGATTCAAGAGAGAATTGGTGTCTGTGATAACATTGCAGGATATTTGCTCCGTGTGATGCCTTTATTAGCAACAGCCTGGGGTGGGGGCCCAACAGGTCATGCACACGCCATCGTTGTGACTTCGAGTAGGAGGTAGGCAGCTTTGTCCGCTGGGATGCAGGCAAAGCCAGGACTTCTCATGGGAGCATCAGAAGACACAGATGGCTCGTAGGTCCAGGGGTGCAACTACTGGTGTTGTCCTTGTAAGTTAGGGTGAGGGGCAAGACTGCCCAACTTCAGGAGAGGGTAGTCTTGCTTCTGCACAACCTGTCCATATCCTTTGATTGTCCCTTGGGTGATTTAGTCCAAAAATGTTCTCCTACTTTGAGGCAGTTTTTCCTCCCAGCGGGCACCGGGCCTCCTTTATTTGCATATGCACCATGTTCCTCCTCCACCTCTTGGTCACCATGTTGGGAAGCAACGGGGTTCGACGATAGCCCGGGGGAAAGGGGACAAAAGCCTTTAACGATTGCCTGGTTCAGGCTTATTCATTTCAGTCTGTATGTTTGTTTGTTCTCAAGTTCTATCAATTGAAAAGTTTTTATCGAGTTCTGCAGCGCTGAAAAGTTGATTCCGTCCGGGCTCTGCATCGGGGAACTGCTCGCCATGCCTCTCACTGCTGATCACATGGTTCCCACCGGCACCGTGCCAGGCCGCGCCGGCCGCCGGCTCCAATCAGCACCNCTCAGCACCTCTCCTCATGCAGGGCACTGAAAAGGAAAAGCTGCTGTCACCGCTCCTGCCCTTCTGTCTGCAGCATGGCTGACTAAAAGCGGCTAAGCAAATAAAGTTCATTGCAAGCCATGCCAAAACAGCAGAGGCCGCATGGCACCGTCCTGGCCGCCCCGCCCTGGCCTTGTGGTTCTGGCTGCATGACCACTCCTGGACCGGGATGGCGGCCGCATGGTCTTGACCGCGTGGCTGCTCGCAGCGCTGGGATGCCCCCCCCGGTGACATGACCCCCATGGCCAGGCTGGGAAAGGGCCCCAGCCACCCTGCCGGGAAGGGGCCTGGCAGGCCTGCCAGGAAAGGGCTTGGTGGCCCCCTCACCACCCCTCTGGAAGGAAGAAAGAAAAAAGCTTCCCGTGGTTTTTCTTCTCTTAAATGTTATCATAGAGACTTTACCAGCTTTTCTAATTGCCCTAGCAGTGTGCATATTCTCAGAGCCAGCCAGCTATTGGTTTTGCCAGGCACTGAGGAAATTTTTAGCAGCTCCTCACAGAAAATCACTTCCATGGCTGGCTTCTTCCCTCCTCACCAAAAATCAAACCATGCAAAACCACCACACTCTCTAGACTGTGAAAAACGTCAATCACTTGTTTAAAAATTTTAAAAGTTTAATAGTAATAAAATAGTTATAAAAACAATAATAAAAATTAGAGCAATAAGAATTTGGACAATCAGACTTAGGGCAATAAAAGGACAATAAAAAGCAAAGAATTACAGATGTCCGGATGCTCTTGGACACTAATCCTCAAGAGCATGCCTTGCAAACAAAAGATTGACCCTTAAAAGCAATAGCCTGTTGCATATTAATATATCTCATACATGATGCATAAATTCCTTGCCAACTAGGGTTTTCGCTGGTTTTTGTCAACTTTTTTTCCCTTAATCCTGGTGGCTCCTTAAAGACTGAAGAGGAGGTGGAATGATGTTTGTCTTTTCCGATAAGGAGGCAGTAACTCTTGCTGTTATCTCTGTCCAAAGAATTTCTTGGTTACCTTATCCATTCTTTGTGCTGGTCACAAAAAAGTATCTTACATCACATAGCTTCTTTTTTAATATTATGCTATAGCCTAAAACTATATTTAACACACTACTTAAAATGATTAATACAACATTACTTTCAAACATAACACATATAGTATTCATTTTAATATTTGCGAAAAGCCAATCATATAATATGCATTTTTCACGTAGACCATTCACCATCTCCATAGTTGTCCTTTGGATGCTCTCTAATAGCTTTATATCCTTCTTATATTGAGGCACCTAAAACTGCACTCAGTACTAGTGGTGAGGCCATGCCAATGCAGAGTAGAGCAGAACAGTCACCTCTCTTGACCGTCTGAGGATGCTGTGCCTGATGCACCCCAGGACCTGGTTGACCTTTTTGGCTGCCAGGGCATGCTGTTGACTCATGTTTAACTTGCCATTAACCCAAATCCACATATCTCTTTCCATGGGGTTGCTCTACAGCCCCTTGTTTCCCAATTTGTATGGATAACCAGGATTACCACATCCCAGAAGGAGAATCTGGCTCTTGCTCTTGTTAAATTTCATATTGTGAAAAACAAGGTTCACTTTCCTGGTAAATTTTAAGAAATAGGTTTAATAAAAAATAAGACAATTAGGAGCCAGATTAAGCAAAGGAATTTACAGCTGGCTGAGTGACTTGGCATCCAGCCAAGTCCACAGCCCGCTGTTTCAGAGGTCTTCTTTAAATACCCTTTCTATTGCATCAGTCTGTTTCATATTCAAACTTTTCCACAAACTAGTTTCCATATCCCAGGAACTGTTTAGCATGGCCCCTCCTTGGGTCCGCCTTTTTAGGGCATGGGTGTTTCTTAGCTGTGTCTTCATTATCACCTCCAGCTTGGGCCTTGGTCCATACTTTCCACAGATGGTTGGTTTTGATAGTTGGCATATCAGCAGCAGGGGCCTCATCATATGTTTGCTGGGTGTTATCCCAACCAAACAGATTGTTCAATTACAAGCATAACTATATATCAGCTATCCCACTACTATGTCTAAGTTTTGCTAATAGCAGAAATAAAAACTATATCTTTACAGCAGTTATTATACATATAGCATTCGCCTTAATATTTGCAAAAAGCCAACTCCATAATATGCATTTATAACAATATGATCGATGATTGCACAGCTCTCTAGTCTGTCTAGATCTCCCTGTAATGCCTCTACCCTTGAGAGAGTCCACAGCTCCTAATTTAGCATCATTAGCAAACTGACTTAATGTTCTGTAGATTCTTGCATCCAGATCATTTATTAAAACAATAAAGAGCACTGGCCCTAAAATTGAGCCCTGAGGAACCCTGCTGGTGTCTGGCTCCCAGCCTGATGTAACCCCACTTACTATAACTCTTTGAGCCTGACTCATCAGCCGTTTGCTCATACAACCTATTATGGACTTGTCTAGGTTTATGCTGGACATTTTTTCCGGAAGCATACAGTGAAAAACGTTATCAAAAGCTTTGCTAAAATCCAAAATACCCCACATCTACTGGCTTCCCTAGGTCAACTAGGTAGGTGACCTTGTCATAAAATGTGTCTTGGTTTAAAACAATTTAGAGGAAAACACTCTGGAATGAGTTGTCGCCCTTTAAGGGTTCCAACAATCCCTTTCCACTAATAAGAGACTGTCCTGGGGTGAGTGTATGATGCTGTATCCCCTATCATCTGCTCTATGCCCAGACATGAGTCCTGTAGCTTTAAGTTTGAAGGGGAGGGAAAGGTGGTGGAATTCTTTCAGTGGCTGTATTCAAAACACAGATAACTTGCTCGTCTTTTCCAGCTCTCAGCTTTTTTTCTCCAGAGAGACGGAGAGTTTTTCTTTGCTTTTTAGCTAGTTTTTTAGTTAGCTGCGGCAAGAAGTTTTTCCTGGGACTGTGGCTTCTTCTTCTGGAACGGTTCAGCTTTTCTCCAGTCTGAAACACCAGAACGTCACCAGGGGCCCCCCACACTGCCCCAGAGGCCAGCTCTGGATCCCAGAGAGAGCTGAGCCACACCTAGAGAAAGGACTCAATCTGCAAGCTCTTCTCCACAGCGAGAGGTTTCATTATTTAACATTATTCATTCTTTCTTATGCCTGTGAGCACCCTGCTTGTTAAATAATTTTTTTTTTTTTGCTTTCCTCCAAGGAAAATTTATTCCAAACCTGAGTGGGTGAAGGGTTGCTGAAACCTGCCTTCTATTAGAGGACACATTTATTGCAGGACATTTCCTCCCAATTTGTCTCAAATCAAGACAGGGATGAATACCAATATGCGTAAAAGTGGACAAATAACTGTTTAACAATCAGAATGCCAACAAGCAGGGGGAAAAAAAAGTAAATAACTGCTAGATATCAAGCTGCTAAATCCCACAACCCCACTGGAATAGAGACTCAAAATGCCAGAAATACCTGATCCCGATACAGGGCCGAGCAGGGACAACCTCAGGCTTTTCAGGACACAAGGGACAAGAAGGCATCACATCCCCTTTGGGAAGGCAGGAGTCTCATGGAGCAGTTCCAGCAGCAGATGAAGAGCTTCCCCATGCCAAGGCACAGCAAAGCAGGCATGGGAGGCAAAGCAGCTGGGCTGGAGCCACTCGGTGTTTCCTCTCTCTGGCTCCATGTGGTTGACAGCGACTCAGGCTGGAGCAGGGCTGCTCCGCTCCTGTCAACGCGATGTCCTCGGCTTTGGACAGGCAAATGTGGAATTTGCCATTAAGGCAGTTCAAAGACCACTACTGCAGCTTCTCCAAGCTGAGGGAAATAAAAAAAACACAACAAAAAGGAAAGAAAAGCCTGCCTGAACAAAGACCAAGCATCCAGTGGCGCAAATACCATTCTACAAAAAAAGCTGCGAAAAACCTGTGCAGAAAAATTTTAAAAGTGCCCACGCATAACAACACCCCCCCACCAAGGTCCCTGGCTGCTAGGTCTTAAAGATGCAGTAACAGTTTTTAAGGGCACAGATTGATATGGAATACCATATCATTATGAATCAACTCAGGACAAAAGGAAATTAGGTTAATTAAGCAGGACTTTCTCCTCCTGAACTCATTCTGGCTGTGACCAATGACTACATTGTCTCAAGTGTTTTTCAATAACTGCTAGAATAACCTTCTTCGTAATTTTGCCACGCACTGAAGTGAGACTGACAGTACTGTACTTACCAGGGTCATCTCTCTTGTCCTTCTTGAAAATTGGGAAAATGTTACCCAGAGTCCAGTTAACTGGGACCTCTGTATTCCCAAGACCATTTGAAAATCATTGAGAGAGGTTTTGCAATGACATCAGCCAGCTCTTTGAGCATTCCTGTATGAATCCCATCAGGGCCCATAGACTTATAGGAATCCAGCTGGAGCAGCAAATCCTGCACAATTTCAGGACTGACTGGGAGTTTGTCATTCTCACAGTCATGGTCCTCCAGCTCAGGGCTCTGAGGGTCCCAGAGGCCATCACTGGTATTGAAGACAGAGGTGAAGAAAGCAGTAAATACCTCTGCTTTGTCTGTGTGCCTGTTTGTGAGGTGACTGACGTCATCAAGCCACAGACTAATGTTATCTCCGATTCTCTTTTTGCTGTTAACATATTAAAAAGCCCTTTTTGCCGTCCTTCACAGTGTTGGCCATCTTGAACCCTAATGGTGCTTTGTCCGCACAAATTTTCTCCCCTATGGTGCTGAATAGCATCTCTATAGTCCTTCCATGTTGCCTGTCCTTGCTTCCATTCCCATACATTTTCCTTTTCCACCTAAGTTCTAGGAGGAGATCCTTGCCCAGCCAAGGTGGCCTTTTGCCTTGCTTGCTTGACTTATGACACTTATGAATTTCCTGTTCCTGTGTTCTTAAGAGATTGCTCTTAAAAAGTGGCCAGCACTGATGGACCTCAGAACCTCCAAAAATGTTTTCCCAGGGAAGCTTATTAACTGGGTTCCTGAGTAGCACCAAAATTTGGTTTAGTATTCCTACAGAGGATCTTCCAGATGTTGAATAGAACATAGCATTATTTTCTGGGTCTTGTAAACTACCCTGTATTGCAACATCATTATTTTTTTTTAATTCAGCTTGAAAGCCACTAAATCTGATTCATGTCTAGAACTATCTGCAGATTGTTTTCTGTTCTGTACTTATGCAGTACAATATTTCCTATAACCAAATCAACCTTAAATGTCATTTTTCCCTGGTGTACTCAAGTGTTTAATTTTTGGTGGTCTTCCATTAACTTTAGTCTTTCTAGCTCTGCTGTCTTGGATTTTGGTTTCTTTCCATAAATAATTCTTTGTGCTGCCTGAGTTTAGTTCAGTTTCTTTAGTGTTTGTGCTCATTGATCTATTTCTTTCTAAGGAGTGGTCAGAATGGAGACCAGCTGGCTGAGGAAAGGCTAGATTATTTAGTGCTAACTTGGTGTCCTGGGATGACTTTATGATGCTTGTATCCCCAACTGTCTGTTATGTTTATGCTGGATATTAAGTTCTACACCTCTAAGACTGGTTCCGAGAGTGAAGGAGGAGAAAAGAAGAAGCATGGAGTTTGTTATCAGAAACTGCACTTGCTCCCTCGCATCCTCCACAGACAGTGTTGTCTGCAGTACGGACGGCGAGAAAGATCTCGCCTTTGCTTTTTAGTTTTTTTTGCTAGCTGAGGCAGAGAAGTTCCCTGGACTGTTTTTTTTTTTTCTTTTTCTTGGAACTGTTAAAACCTATTCTGGACTAAAAACCCAGAAAAACACCGGGAGGTCACGCCTGCTGCCCACCAGGGCCCAGGATGGCATTTTCCAGCACTGGAGGGACTAATAAGAGACTGAGTGAGCTGAGCTACAACTCATGGCAAGGACTTTCTCAATTTTGCCATCTCTCTTCAGAATGGTGAGAGGTTTTATTGTTTAATATTATTCATTTTTTCATGCTTGTGAACACTTTGCTTGTTGAATAAACAATTTTTTCCACTTTTCTCTAAGGAA
>WBMY01014684.1:5970-29695 GCA_013397315.1 Donacobius atricapilla | reverse complement strand
GCAATGACATCAGCCAGCTCTTTGAGCATTCCTGTATGAATCCCATCAGGGCCCATAGACTTATAGGAATCCAGCTGGAGCAGCAAATCCTGCACAATTTCAGGACTGACTGGGAGTTTGTCATTCTCACAGTCATGGTCCTCCAGCTCAGGGCTCTGAGGGTCCCAGAGGCCATCACTGGTATTGAAGACAGAGGTGAAGAAAGCAGTAAATACCTCTGCTTTGTCTGTGTGCCTGTTTGTGAGGTGACTGACGTCATCAAGCCACAGACTAATGTTATCTCCGATTCTCTTTTTGCTGTTAACATATTAAAAAGCCCTTTTTGCCGTCCTTCACAGTGTTGGCCATCTTGAACCCTAATGGTGCTTTGTCCGCACAAATTTTCTCCCCTATGGTGCTGAATAGCATCTCTATAGTCCTTCCATGTTGCCTGTCCTTGCTTCCATTCCCATACATTTTCCTTTTCCACCTAAGTTCTAGGAGGAGATCCTTGCCCAGCCAAGGTGGCCTTTTGCCTTGCTTGCTTGACTTATGACACTTATGAATTTCCTGTTCCTGTGTTCTTAAGAGATTGCTCTTAAAAAGTGGCCAGCACTGATGGACCTCAGAACCTCCAAAAATGTTTTCCCAGGGAAGCTTATTAACTGGGTTCCTGAGTAGCACCAAAATTTGGTTTAGTATTCCTACAGAGGATCTTCCAGATGTTGAATAGAACATAGCATTATTTTCTGGGTCTTGTAAACTACCCTGTATTGCAACATCATTATTTTTTTTTAATTCAGCTTGAAAGCCACTAAATCTGATTCATGTCTAGAACTATCTGCAGATTGTTTTCTGTTCTGTACTTATGCAGTACAATATTTCCTATAACCAAATCAACCTTAAATGTCATTTTTCCCTGGTGTACTCAAGTGTTTAATTTTTGGTGGTCTTCCATTAACTTTAGTCTTTCTAGCTCTGCTGTCTTGGATTTTGGTTTCTTTCCATAAATAATTCTTTGTGCTGCCTGAGTTTAGTTCAGTTTCTTTAGTGTTTGTGCTCATTGATCTATTTCTTTCTAAGGAGTGGTCAGAATGGAGACCAGCTGGCTGAGGAAAGGCTAGATTATTTAGTGCTAACTTGGTGTCCTGGGATGACTTTATGATGCTTGTATCCCCAACTGTCTGTTATGTTTATGCTGGATATTAAGTTCTACACCTCTAAGACTGGTTCCGAGAGTGAAGGAGGAGAAAAGAAGAAGCATGGAGTTTGTTATCAGAAACTGCACTTGCTCCCTCGCATCCTCCACAGACAGTGTTGTCTGCAGTACGGACGGCGAGAAAGATCTCGCCTTTGCTTTTTAGTTTTTTTTGCTAGCTGAGGCAGAGAAGTTCCCTGGACTGTTTTTTTTTTTTCTTTTTCTTGGAACTGTTAAAACCTATTCTGGACTAAAAACCCAGAAAAACACCGGGAGGTCACGCCTGCTGCCCACCAGGGCCCAGGATGGCATTTTCCAGCACTGGAGGGACTAATAAGAGACTGAGTGAGCTGAGCTACAACTCATGGCAAGGACTTTCTCAATTTTGCCATCTCTCTTCAGAATGGTGAGAGGTTTTATTGTTTAATATTATTCATTTTTTCATGCTTGTGAACACTTTGCTTGTTGAATAAACAATTTTTTCCACTTTTCTCTAAGGAATTTTTTTCCCGAACCAGTTGTGGGAGGGGTCACTTAAATTTGCTTTCTAGAGGGACACCATTTGGAGTTTTCCTCCCAAAATTTTACCCTAAACCAGGACACTTGGTTATTAGCTGAGCTTTCTTGTTATTCTGTTGGGAGCTGCTTCTCTGAGTCTGAAGTGGTATACATATGTGGACTTAAGATAATTTTAAAGTTTTGTGTCCATGAAAGCTGGAGTGTCCTTCATCTAGTCAGAGCATTAACAGATAGTCTTTATAATGTCAGTAGAGGTCTTGAACTATCATTTTAAACCCCTCTCCACAAATGGTAATGAACCTGAGATACTTTACTGTTCTCTTTCCCTTGAATTAGCTAAATATATGAATTGACTGAAGCTTCAAATATATTTAAAGTTTAAAGTAACTTTTTGATCACCATATAGCCAGATTGGTAACCTGGGCTGTTCTTAAATGTCTAAAGAATGCCTGAAAATTACAGGCCAAAATGCAAATAAGCAGAGCATTGCCTAGTGGGTGCAATTCCAAACAACACAAACAAAACCCCATACAACTGGAAAAAAACACAGCACCCCCCCAACAACAAAAACCACATTGAAAAGTGCTAACTCAATACCATATATCATGAAAGGCTTGTGACACTAGTGCTAAGCTGTTAAGAGTATGTCAGTAAATATATTTGTAATGCTGTTTAATGAAGGGCAACATATATGGCTGAAGTAAACTTGGTACCAAGTCTAATGCTGAGTCTTGAGGGCACTGGAACTAAGATACCAGACTCAACATACATTTGGCCATGCAGTAAATAAGGGGTATCATTTCTATAAATAAGTGGGATTCTAGTAGTAAACTCAAAGGTGTTATTAATTCACTTTGTGAAAAAACCTGTGGTAGATCATTTTGATACTTTTATTTCATAGAAATAAAGGGAATGTCAGTGCTTGTAACTGGCAGAATGATACATGATGAAACTAAGGGCTTAGCCAAAAAGCTTAAAATTCAACAACTTAGGAGTTGTTGAATTAACATACCTAATAACAATTCTGGCTAGAAATCAGAGACAAACAGTCATTTATTTTCCAAGAATGTCCAACGAAGCAAAGGCTTTCAAGGGTTTATATACACTACAACTTTTACCCCTTCCTTCTACTATTTCACCAGATATAGGTCTTATGATGTTTCGTCTTGCTGTTCTTCTGTGAAGCAATACTGCCATCTAGCGTCCTTTTCTGGTAATTTTGAGGAGGGATGAGAGGTCTCCTTTTTCTTCATCACCTTTATGTTTGTCATGCCACCCTCCAGATGACATTTCCAGCCTCACGCATGCACCTTTCCTTCTTATGGTGTCCCATTTATTATCTTATGGTTCCAATTGTTTGCTTAGACATCTAATCCATCTCTAGTTATAAAACAACTTTGAGGCTCCTCCAGTTAAAACAATACCTTTTGATTGAAGCTTCTGGTGTGTAGCAATCTCCCTTAGTAGAGGTGCAGTACATTTATCAGTCTAAGCCTGGGTTACTCTCTGTTCTTTCCATAACATCTTATATTATTAAAAGAAAGTTAACCACCGATTAAAACTAAAAGCAACTAAAATAACAGAATTATAGAAACTAAAATGACAAAGTTGCAAAAACATAGATTTCTTAACTAATCTCTATACTGCTCCTTACAAAACTTAAAATCACTGAATTTCTTGGCTAAATACCATATATCTTTCATGGTAGCTCTAGGAATCAAGCTCTCTGTGGCAGTGGAAGCACATTTTTGCACAGTCTTCCTGAAAACAGTATTTTTGGTTGAGACATCTGTGCTAAGTTTGACTTAAGTAGTAAATGTCTATTCAAATTAGGGTAAGTGCTGCTCTTTGTATCAAGAACAGAAAGTACAGAGCTGCAATGTGGAAGCAGTGAGTGGTTAGATGGTAAAAGTTGACAGTTACCAAATAGATCTGCACACTGTTTACTCAGAAGTATTACTCATCAGCTCAAACAGTACTGTGCATTAACAGTTTAATAGAAAAATCTCATACTCTGCCTCATCTATGAAATGAAGTCTCTTTTTTTTCCCCCTTTTCTAAAAGACTTGGTAAGGGGTGGGTTTGTCTTCAGTGAGCTTTCATTAGTGAAACTCATTGAGTTGATTTTAACAGAACAGAGTTACACCCTAGCCAAAGGGAGTATGTGCTGCTCAGCCAAGATATATAGTCAGTAACATTCAACATAGGTAATGTTGTTCCAAGTCCTTCCTTGCTTTTTTTTGTTCTTTTGTCACACCTCTCCCCATGTCCCTCCCAAAAAAAGAGAATAACTGCAGGAGCTAACATGACTCTAAAGAGCTATGGGAGACTTTGAAAAGGGGAATTCTTTTAAAAACAGAACAATAAGACTTGGAACATCTCTTGCTTATTTAATTCAATGTCCACTTGCCTTTATTGGAAGCTTTGAAGGTAATCATCCTAATATAATTTCTATTGTAGAAAAATAAAAATATTTTTATTTTCTCTCTGTGAAAACAAATAAAGCATGAAAGTATGCATTTGCTGTGTCTTTAGTGTCATCTAGGTGAATGGACTTACTGCAGAGTAATCAAAATCTGGTGTCTTCAACATATCTGTTTTAAATGGGAGAGGAGGAAGAAAAGTTTATTATTTAAATGTCAGAGATATTTATTGTTATGAACATGAGCATTAGAACATACTGGTGTTTGGGAGGAGGGGAATAGGGAGACACTTGTTCATCTTTCTTCCCCTGATAATCTGAAATAACTTGTATAACCTCAAAATTGCTGTTTTGAGTAAGCAAGTATAGATGGAGCTGCTCAGCTGATATGTAATACTTGCACTGATATATGTCCTTTTATTTTTGGAACTCTTAAAACATATGATATTGCTTGTCATTTAATGTTAGTAATTTTTCTAAGTGCACTTATTGCTGGACATTGTAGATTTCCTGAAAGAAGACTTCAGGGCAAGGCCAGTGAATTGGCAGTTTCAATTGACTACATAAGTATATGTTGCAGCAAACCTTAATGCTGTTGAAGGTGCTTTAAGTCTTTTGAGGGGAGAGCTGCACTATATGCATATTTTTTTCCTTTCTGTTTCTGAGACTAGGTGTTATGTCTAAATACTTACATGTTAAGATAATTTTTCTATTTAACATTTTGTTTTTATCATGTTAGACTTTTTCTTGACCCACAGACTAATATGAGAATTATAGAATCAGGTAGGTCTAGTCTTTGTAAACCAATTCATGTTTTCATTTAACTTTTTTAGATGTTGGTACATCCATTGTGTTTTATATATTTGACCAGACTGAGCTTCATTTTTAAACAAACATAATTTTGATGCAAATAGAAAGGACTTTTTATGAAACTTCAACCCTGGCCAACTTTAGGAATTTGAGGTTATATCAGGAATGACAAAAAAGATGCATGTTCCCCAAGGTTCAGTACTGGTGCCAGTTCTGCTTAATATATTGAACAATTATCTAGATGAGGGGATCAAGTGAATCCTCAGTAAGTTTGCAGATAACACCAAGTCTAGTGGGAATGTTGATCTGCTGAAGGGTAGGAAGGCTCTACAGAGGGATCTGGACAGGATATATTGATGGGCCAAGGCAAATTTTATGGGATTCAACAAGATGAATTGCTGGGTCCCGCACTCAGGTCACAACAACCCCATGTAATGCTACAGACTTGGAGAAAAATGGCTGGAAGGCTGTTGGGTGGAAAAGGACCTTGGGGTGTTGATTGACAGTCAGGTTAACATGAGCCAGCGTGTGCCCAGTTGGCCAAGGCCAATGGCATCTTGGCTTGTATCAGCAACAGTGTGGTCAGCAGGATGAGGGAAGTGATTGCCTCCCTGTACTCTGCACTGGTGAGGCCACACCTTGAATACTTTGTTCAGTTCTGGGTCCCTCACGACAATAAGAACATTGAGGTGTTGGAGTGACTCCAGAGAAGGGCAATGAAGCTGGTGGAAGGACAAGAGAACAAGTCTTAAGAGAGAACAAGTCTTATGATAAGCATCTGAGGGAACTGGAGTTGTTCAGTCTGGAGATAAGGAGGCTGAGGGCAGACCTTATCAGTCTCTGCAACTACATAAGAGGACATTTTTGCAAGGGGTAGAGTCAGTCTCTTCTCCCAGGTAACAAGTGACAGCACAAGAGGAAAGGGCCCCAAGTTGAACCAGGGGATGTTTAGATTGGATATTAGGAAAAATTTCTTCACTGAAAGGATGGTCAGGCATTGGAACAGGCTACCCAGGGAAGTGGTAGAATTACCATCCCTGGAAGTGTTAAAAAAATGCATGGATGTGGCACTTGGGGACATGGTTTAGTGAAGATGGATGGTAGTGTTAGGTTAAGGGTTGGACTTGATGGTCTTNGAGAACAGGGAACATGAACCAAAAGGATGAACAGAACAAGCCATTTGAATTCAATATAAAAATCCACACCGCTACAGAGGTCTTTTCCAACCTTAAGGATTCTGTGTCCTGGCAAGTCCCTTATTTCATATAAGCTTTTTTGTTCAACTCTTATTGGCGCAGTGAGTCTTCCTTGGTATTTGGGGAGTTTTAAGGGAAGTGGGTGTTGATACCTGATAAAAACAAGGACTACAGCAGGAAGGAAGTAGGAACAATTGGGAATATGCTTTGAAAGCTAAGAAAAATGCATTTGATTTGATGAGGTGTGAGATGCAAAACAAGCACTGTTGAAAACAAAAATCTTTTCTCTCCCCCCTTTTTATTCCCCTGAATTACTCTTGTAAAATTGAATTTTAAAATAAATGATGTGTTGTAATAATTTTTCTTAGGGTGTAAGACCAGTTTTTCTTAAATCCTGTCAGATATAATATGGACTTTTTGATCTTTGACAATTCTGACTTTATGCTTCAGTGCTTGCTACCTATTGCATACTCTGGGATACACTGAGCATTTAACGGATTTCTATTCTCATGGATAGATGAATATCTGAGTATTGAGTAGAGGAAAAAAATACCCCACCCCATTTCTGTATGTGGCAGTGACAAGATAATGTTTAAGTGCAGCAGGCGAACTTTAGCGCATTGGTAGCTGAGGTCAGAACATCAGTGCTTTTCCTGATGGTGTCTAACAGCAGAATGGAGATTTATGGTTCTTGTGTAGATCTTGCTTGTCCCCCTCCTGACAGCCCAGATTCACAAGAGGGACAAAAAGCCCTCTTCCAGTCTTGCTATAGCCTAGTGGCTCAGTTGTACAAGCTTTTAGATTTATTAAGTCAGTATATAGAGCAAAGTGGTTATTGTCAGATTGGGTTTTGGCACCTTTGCTCAGGAAAGAGTTTTATTCTGTAAATCACACTTTCCCACAGCAGTTCCCAAGCCAGAGAAGCAGAACTTTCTCTGCTGGCTTGAGTGTCCTTTTGCTTGGTGTCCTAGTTCTTCTTCATTCTTCTTCCTCTCAAGGGAGTGCTTGACCCTTTCTATTCAGCTTGTATGGAATCTTAGGATTTAAAGACACCAAATAATATTTGGTGAATAGTTTTCCTGTGCACATTAACAGTTAAAGGGAATTCATGGAAAAAACAGTATACATCCATGTAATTAAACCAAAGTGTGTACTATGTGGATAAAGATTATCAAAGGCCTTTGGTTGCCTCTGTCAATCTGCGTTTTCTTATCTTGTCTTGCAATATTTTGTCTTATTTGTACTACTTCTTGGCCCTTTCCCTTTCTTTAGAAAGCAGTCTGTGGTTCCAGGGCTTATCAACCTGTGTACCACTCTAGCTCATGCAGCTATTAAAGGTGCTTATTGTCTGCAGGCAATACACAGTAACTTAGGAAAAATGTGTGGTGTTTGAGAACTAAACACCCAAAAGATGTTACTTAGATTGAATGAGTAGAGCAGTTATGATAATTTTAGTGCTGTATCACTATAGCTTTTATTTTTCAGTTGTCTTATTTTTCATTGCAGAATTCCTTTTTTTTTTTTTCCTCCTGTGCATGTAGTATGTTTACTGTGGAGTTGCAACATTTATCACTGCTGCAGGAAAAATATGTTTACATTTCTTTACCTGTTCTTGCAGTTGCAAAGAAAGGTCAGGTTGGAAACTTTTTTGCTCTTTAAGTAGTCTCCTGCACTGTGTTGGGGAGGGCTGTAGGCAGGGAAATCATCCATCAGTTGTGACCTGGATTGTGAAATTTCTGTCTCTACTTTCCTGATAATTGCCTCGCTTTTGAAACCATCTATTGCCAGACCTTTTAGAGCAATTGAAAAAATAAAGCCTACAGATACATGTTAAAATAAAATCTACAGATGCATGTCAAAGATAAAATTAACTTCAATCCACAGAAATGCATTCTGGACTGCCCTACCTGTAGTGTCTGTTTTTCTGTCTACAGCAAACCCTAGGTAGCCCTTGCATGGCTCATCTTCATTCTTGAAACTTCTGCAGCAGATCTAAAAGTTGCTCTTGGAACACTGGTGTTCAATAGAGCTTTTCTGCTTAGTATCCACCAAGTCTTTCATAGTACCTTCTACCTCTCTCATTTTGTGTTGCTACTTTTTTATACATTATTGTTTTTATAATATATTGTGGTTTGATCTCACAGATGTTTTAGTAAGATTTTTTACAAATACTGCAAAAAACATGATTAGAGTCACTGTATCCTAAAGTCTGTTTTATCCCTTCCTAGGGTGAGCTGTATGTCTTGGAGGTGCTGCCAGCTGCTTGTGCTATATAAAATAAATAATTTATAATACTAACTGAAAATATCTGTTTTGGTGAACAAACATACATGAAAGTGCTTGACAGGCACTTTATTGAGACAATCAAAATTATGCCTTAAAAATGTGGCAGAAAAATATGAGCTTTTTTTTTCTTATATAAGTGGGGGAGCTTTTCAGTGAGTCTTTGCTTTACTCCTGAGTATTATTTACCCACTTTAGGAAATCCTTAACTGGTGGATCAGTGTGAGCCATAATGGAGGTCTGCAATATGATTCTGTGACTACTTAGCTATTTTATTGAAAGCAGTTTTTCTGATGTACTGCCTTGTTGCTGATACCAGCACCTGCTCAAGTAAAGAACCACATGAAGCTTTGGATCATGTGGCCCTTTCCTCTTGTCTATCATAATGAAAATAATTTTGAAAGGACTAATGGATTTCATGCACAGCCTTAGAAAGCTGAAGGTGTTTCGATGTACTAACAAATGCCGGCTTTGACCATAGCTTTGAAGCGATGATGTATGCATGGACTTTAAAGAGCTGCATCTATATACTCAAAATGGTAATATAACATTAGTGCTGGATGCTATGAATTGATACAACCTCTGCAAATTATTTTGTTTTCAAGCCGAGACTGCTGGCTTCTATCATGTGGACTCTACCTGTTTTTCCAATTTTTATATGGGAAATGAAAAATTATGTAAACAGAAGCTTGTGTCAACATTCCTCTTGTCAATGTAATTGAGTATTTCTGCAGTGAAAAAAATTACATTCTACTTTACAAGACAAATGCATCAGTGACCTGCTCTTTCTGGTAGTAGAATGATGGGGCTTTGCATAACGTATGTTTTCATCGTATTAAGCTGCTTGCATGTGCCTGTTAGGAGCGGGATGACTTGTGTCTGCATCAGTTATAAAGCAATATTTTTTTTCTGGTTTCTCTGATAAATAAGAATTCTTGATGGAATTTTTATTTTTTTCCCTTTGGCTGCTAAACCATAATTATCTGAGTTTTGTGAATATGATCTGTAAGTGCACATGCTTTGGATTTGTGTTGTGTGCTGTTTAGTCTGCTGTATTTTCTCCTTAGTTGCAAAGAGCTAAAACTGCCTAAATGCTTTTTGTGTAGGTGTCCTGGGGTGACTGTAGGGTCCGGTATCCCCTATTGTCTGCTTTTTTTGTCCAGATATAAGTTCTGTGCCTTTAAGATCAAAGAGAGGGAGCAGTGGAATTCTTTCAGGGGAGTTTTTATTTCTTCACATCTCCTCCTCCAGGTTCGCTGCAGTTGCAGTCTCCTGTGTTGTCTGCGCTGCAGACAGAGGGAGGACAGCTGTGCTTTTTCAGCTAGTTTCTCATCTGTGAGCTGAGGCAAAAGTTTTCCCAGGACTGTGGCTTCTTCTTCTGGAACTGTTCATCTCTGCTCCAGTCTGAAAACTCAGATCAACACCAGGAGCCCACGCCACTGCCCGGAGGTGCCCGGAAGGCTGCATCCCAGCTCTGGAGAGAGAGCTCCAAGCCACACCCATATTGGCACCCAATGTGCGGCCAGAGAAAGTGAAAAAAACCTGCACAAATGAACATGTCAGGAAAATTATAATGGAGATGAAGGTCTATCTGAGGGGTTACTCAAAACAAGTCAGCCAACCAGATGGATCACAACTTTGGGTGTTAAAAAAGAAAGAAGGGTAATTGAAGCAGGTGATTCTCTTCTGCGGGAGACAGAGCACCCTGTATGCTGATGGAACCCATCTCACAAGGAAGTCTGCTGCCTCCTTGAGGCCTGGGTAGGAGTGTTGATCTGTTAGAGGGTAGGAAAGCTCTGCAGAGGGATCTGGCCAGGCTGGATTGATGAGCTCATGCCAGCTGTATGATGTTCAACAAAGCAAAGTGCTTGGTCCTGCACTTGGGTCACAATAACCCCATACAGTGTTGCAGACTGGGGGAAGAGTGGCTGGACAGCTGCTTGTGGAAAAGGATCTGGGGGTGCTGGTCGAGAGCTGGCTGTATATGAGCCAGCATGTGCCCAGGTGGCCAAGAAAGCCAATGCCATCCTGGCCTGTATCATCAATAGTGTGGCCAGTAGGACCAGGCAAGAACTTGTTGCCCTGTATTCAGCACTGGCGAGGCCATACTCAAATCCTGTGTCCAGTTCTGGGCCCCTCACTACAAGACATTGAGGTGCTGGAGCAATTTCAGAGAAGGGCAACAAAGCTGGTGAAGGGTCTAGAGGGTAAGTCCTATGAGGAGCAGCTGAGGGAGCTGGGGTTGTTTAGCCTGGAGAAAACGAGGCTCAGGGTAGACCTTATCACTCTCGACAACTACCTGAAAGGAAGTTGTAGCCAGGTGTCTCGGTTTGAGACAAGTTCAGGAGGAAACGTCCTGAAATGAATGTCTCCTCTAAAGAAGGCAGGTTTTGGCACTCCCTCCCCCACCGATACAAAAGGAATTTCTTGGAGGAAAGTGAAAAAGACTGTTTATTTAACACACCAAGTGCCCATAGGGCACAGGAAAAAGAAAATTAATGATGTTAGATTTTAAACTTCCTCACTGCAGAGAAAGCTGGTGGATTCAGAGTTCTTTCCTTAGCTGTGGCTTGGCTTTTTCCTGACATCCGGAGCTGAGATGAGGCATTCCTGCAGCCTCCTGGCTGGGACTCACCACTTGGGGCTCCCGGTGATGCGCTGGTTTTCGGAACAGAGCAAAGCTGAACAGTTTCAGAAGAAGACGCAGAAATCACCGGAGAAGCTGTATGCAGTCCGGGAAAAACTTCTTGCCTCAGCTAACAAAAAGAAGCTACCTAAAAGCAAAAAAAATGTACTCCCTCTCCGTGCTGCAGAACACGACAGTAAAGTATAAGACAAGAGGAAAGTATGTGTGAGCTGAACACAAACTGTACGCTGAGGAATTCCCCTGGCTTCCCCGCCCCCCGAGCTTAAAGNTTGGAATGGACTGCCCATGGAGGTCATGGAGTCACCATCCCCGGAGGTTCAAGAAATGACTGGATGTGGCATGTAGTGGCATGGTCTAGTTCACAAGGTGGTGATTGCTCAAAGGTTGGACTCGATGATCTCTGAGGTCTTTTTTAACCTTAATGTATCTGGGATTCTGATTCTGTAACACCTTTTTATAGGTAGGGTTTTCAAGCTGATAGCTGTATATATACCTGTCTTGTAAGCAGTTCAGAAGCATGGATAAAATGCTTAGTGGAACTATTAATCACAAACATAAATGACAGTCAAATAAATATATTGCTGAAATGGTATCTTTAAAAATATCAATCTTACATATTGATATGGAAAGAAGGTGATTTTGTTCTTTCACCCCATAGCTTTGATTTTGTGAGCTAAATTAACTGAGCATTGACTATAAGGGTAATATCAGAAGAAAAGGATTTAATTCAACTGCAGAATATAAATAATGAGATTTTTTTTCCTTCTAAGATTACATCTGTTCTTGTGAGTACTATTGTAGTACTATTAAGATGTGACTGATTAAATCTTCAAATAGGGGCATTCAGAAATTTCATTTAAGTTTAAATTCAAGTTTTACATAGACATCTTTCCCACTTAAAGGAGAAAGTCAGACAACATTTGATATCCTTAGTTAAAATGCTTTGACCTCAATGCAATGGATATTTTGGCTACATTTTAAAACTGATCTGTTCATTAAGCCATATCCAATTAAACAGAAAACAGAATGAGTCCCTACTGTCAAACTGACTGCAGTAAAAGCACATTCCAAGTCATCTTAATATTTGTAGTGTATGATTAAGTAAACATTGAAGTTACCAGGAAAACAGTGAAGTTTGGTTTAGATTTGCATTTAGAAGAAATCTAAACACAAGTGTTTTGTGTTGCTTTGAGATTTGAAACTCTTACAAAATGCTCTCTTGTGGTTTATGCTAATTTCACACTTCTGAAATTAAATTATAGTATTGTATGCCTAAAACTCTTAATTTTTCTTTTTAAAATTCTTTTATTCCCTTACCTCCTCTGTTTTCACCTGTCAAGCCTTTGAAAGTCTTAAAGTCCATATAAAGAGACAAAAGCCCTTACTTGAGTATTTGCAAAAAACCTAATCAAAGCTTCATTATTTGTTTTATTTGAAATTCAAATCTGGTGAATTAAGGTACAATCTCTGTACTGTAGCACAAGTGCAATGCAATTCAAAACGTGGTCCAGTATACCAAATATGTTGCCAAAGCTAGGTATACTGCTTAATACTTGAACTAATATTCTAGAAGAGTCCTGTGTATCCAATGCAAATGTTCTACTAAAAAGCTTATTCCAATAGATATTTTAAAGCTATACTTTAAAACAAATAGTAGTACTAATTGTTAAAAATTTGACCTTTTAGCACTTCTGTCACTACACTTATGTAACTATATTTCTAGCAGTCTTGCTCTGTATAAAATAGCTTTAAATTCATTATTTATAGCAGAAATTTCTAAATGCATCTTGCCTTGTATTGTTTCACTATAAGCTGTCATTAAAAAAACTTCTCTCTGCTATTTCAGATAAGTTAATTTTTTTTTTGCTAAATTAAGCAATTAACTTAAGATGTGCCTTATTAAATCTTTTAAACCTATGAGTATCCTTTTTCCTTTTTTCTTTTTTTTCTTTTTCACTCCTTTCTGGTCTCTCACTCTCTCTTTTTCTTTTAAGTTGATGATTACTTAGCCATTTTCCACCAACATCTGGAATACTCTTTTCTTACTATACTTGCATTTTTTGATAATTTTAATTTTTCCACTTTGTTTCTACTTCTGATACTTATTCCTCTTTCTTCTATTTCCTCAATTCTTTGTTGCCTTATACCTCATTCTTTAAATGGTCCAGATAGAAACTGACTCTTGGCTCTGTTTTATTTATGGCTGGGTAGTCTCATTCAGTCACATTCATTCAGGAATTATGTCAACAATTCTGGAAGCCACATTTTTCTTTTAAGTCATACTTTAATTTTTCTGCAACTGTTTCTCTGCCACTGCTCCTTTGTAACCCAAATATACATGTTTTGTTGTGCACACTTGCAGTATTGTATTAATTCTCCTTTTTTAACAAACTCCAACTTTGTGTCCTTTCTCCTTTCTTTTAATACTCTGTAAGTTCATTTGCATCTTCATTTATCAGCACTTTCTCAACTTCCCAAAGTCTATGCCATTTTCAAATTTTCTACAAAAGTCCAACACCTAGAATTCCATTGTTGCTTCTTGCTTGTTCCATATCATGTGTTCTGTCTCCCCTTCTCCCTGCCCTGTCTGAATTGCTCTGCCGCTACAGTATTTCTCATTCTGTCAAAGATCCTTTACAGTATTCTCTGTCAACTTCATCAAATCTATTAACAGTATTTCAAATATTGCTCTGAACCATCTGTTTCTTTTGTCACAGAAATTTTGCAACTGGCACATGTTGACAGAGGTGAGGATGTATAGTATAAAATAACAAGTAATTCTTTATTCATGGTCATGAGGTATCCCATTCATATTAGGGTACATCAAATGTGATTTCACACATGATTCTTTACCTTTCAAGTGTTCAGATACATCATTTGACCAATCATTAACACACACATATTACTGTTTTGCAAAGCAAATATAATTCTATGACATCGTTGTCCATTTGATTTTTTCATGATTGAGATGTGCCTTGAGTGAGTCTTGCTACAGTTACTTGTCTATGATGCCAGATAATGGGAGGGTTTCACAGGGGTGTTAGAAGGGATAGGATGATGGCATTATCGTGATAGTCCGGGGGTATCCTTTATTCTTCAGTGTGGGGTCTGTCCTCCTTGCAATGAGCTGGGGTCCTTTAGTCATTCTGATTTAACCATGACTATGCAGTATACAATGCTAACTACGTATCTTAAGAATTATAGAATGGTTTGGGTTGGAAGGGACCTTAAGGATAATCTAATTCTACCCCTCCTGCAATGGGCAGGGATACCTTTCACTAGACCAAGTTGCTCAGAGCCCCATTCAACCTGGCCTTGAACACTTCCAGGATAGGGCAGCCACAGATTCTCTAGGCAATCTGTTCCAGTGCCTCACCACCCTCACAGTAAAGAATTTCTTCCTAATATCGAATCTAAACCTTCCCTCTTTCAGTTTAAAACCATTCCTCCTTGTTCTATCACTACATACCCTTGTAAAAAATCCCTCTCCAGCTATTTTGTAGATCCCTTTCAGGTACTAAAAGGCCACAGTAAACTCACCCTGGAGCCTTCTCCAGGCTGAATAACCCCAGTTCTCTCTGCCTTTCCTAATAGGAGGGATGTTCCATCCCTCTAATCATCTTCATGGCCCTCCATTGGACTTGCTCCAACAGTTCAATGTCCTTCCTTTGCTGGGGACTCCATAGCTGGATGCAATATTCCAGGTGGGGTCTCACCAGAGCAGAGTAGAGGGGCAGAATCCCCACCCTCAACCTTCTGATTTTGAAGCAGCGCAGGATACAATTGACTTTCTAGGCCACAAGCGCACATGACTGGGACATGTCCAGCCTCTCATTCACTGGTATTCCCCAAGTTCTTGGCAGGGCTGTTCTCAATCCATTCATCCTCCAGCTTGTATTGATACCAGAGGTTGCTCAGTGCAACCAAGCAGCCCAGGTGCAGCACCTTGCACTTGGCCTTGTTAAGTCTCATGAGATTCCCATGGGCCCACTTTTTGAGCTTGTCCAGGTCCCTCTGGATGACATCTCATCCTTCAGGTGCGTCAACCACACCACTCAGCTTGGCGTCCTCTGCAAAGTTGCTGAGGGTGCACTCGATCCCTTCATCTACATCATTAATGAAGATATTAAATAGCACTGGTGCCAATTCAGACCCCTCAGGGACACCACTAGTCACTGATGTCCATTGGGACTCTGAGCCATTGACCACTACCCTCTGGATGTGACCATCCAACCAATTCCTTATCCACCAAACAGTGCACCGATCAAATCCTTGTCTCTCCAATTTGGAGAAAAGGATGTTGTTGGTGACCATGTTAAATGCTTTACAGAAGTCCAGATAGATGGCATCTGTAGCCCTTCCCTTGTCCACTGATGAAGTCACTCCATCATAGAAGGACACTTGGTTGGTCAGGCAGGACTTGCCCTTGGTGAAGCCATGCTGGCTGTCCCGAATCACTTCGCTGTCCTCCATGTGCCTTAGAATAGCTTCCAGGAGGATCTCTTCCATGATCTTCCCAGGCACAGAGGTGAGGCTGACAGGTCAGTAGTTCTCAGGGTCCTCCTGGGATGAAGAAAGTTCACAGAAATGAATACTATAAAGACTGGTACAGTAGTTAGGGAATGAGATTTTCCAACACTGCCTTACATTCTCTTTTAGGGTTTTTCTTCTCCTTTGTCATGTGTGCCATTTTATGTTAACCTTTAGGAAAATAGTCTTCTTACAGTTCCTCATCTTCTGTTTTACTTGTGAGGATATTTGTCAAACTTAATATTTTTTAATCCTTTTCATGCTATTTTAATCAATAGATGCTTTTCATTTTTTTGCATTTTTCATTAGTTACTGTTTTAGGGGTACACAATAAATTGCAGATAACTCCTTTTTTTCCAGATCAACATGATAACAAAAAAAAAGATTCATAGTAACTTTACAGTTACTACATCAACATCTTAAACTTGCAGACACAATCCAAGTTATTAAGCCCTTGCTGCTTCCTGACAAGAAACAAATGGGCTAGTTTAGAGGAGATATTAAACTTGCTTTCACTAGTTCTTTTTTTTTATTAAAAGCCTCAACGCTCTACTTTTGTGTGTGGTTTGGTTTTTAGACTGAATCTGGCTATGCATCAGAGTCAAGTTTACGACGCCATGGCTCCACGGTGTCTCTTGTTTCTGGAGCAAGTGGATACTCTGCAACATCCACCTCTTCATTCAAGGTTAGTGAATAATATTTTCTTAGTATTGGTTTTTAAATAACACACAAAACTGGAAAGTAAATAAGCTATGTGAAGACTTGTTCACACAATTATAGGAAAAAACCCCAAACAAATCTTTGGTTTATTATAAGTGTTAGTAATTCAGCATGTGATGATGAACAGATCATACAGGAAACTTTTTCGTGCCTCTATGCAGTTATCCCTCTTAAACTATGGTGTCATTTTCAAATGGCAAGGAAATCAAACCTGTGGGAGAATTTATTAGTCTTTCTTAGTGTACTTCTGAGAATATCAGGGCTTCTAGATGAAAGGAAATGCTGATTCTGTGACTTGACAAATGACAACTTTCTTTGTTTCATGTGTACAAATATTTAACATTTGAAATTGGTTGAGGCAGAAGAGGAGCAGCATAATAAAAGGGGGAGTAAAGGCTAGAATAAAAATCTTAAACTAGAACTGACTGTTTTCAGGTAAATAGGTGTAAACCTCATAGTATGCAAGATTTTGCTTTTAATAAATTTTTATTGAATGCACTAAAGTAGCAGATGAAGTCAAGATGAAAAATTGAGACTAGTGGACAAAATGAGTAAGAAACACTTTTATACAGTCTCTTATGTTCTAACATTACCAGTATTTCATAGCTGCTGATATCTGAAATTTCTTTGGTGTTCTTAAAGAATTTGTTCTTCATACGTGCAGAAATCCATTTTTTTGGCATTGAACTATTGCTGAGCCTGTAGAAGCATTTGAGCCTTTTTATGCTTGTATTTTCAGAAGGGCCACAGCTTACGCGAGAAGCTTGCAGAAATGGAAACCTTTAGAGACATCTTGTGTAGACAAGTTGATACTTTACAGAAATACTTTGATGCCTGTGCAGATGCAGTTTCCAAAGATGAACTCCAGAGGGATAAAGGTAAAAATGTAATTGAGAACTGTTATCTCCATAGAATTTAACTTTTCACACAGTAATAGCCCTTGAAATAGTTACTATAGCATTTGATACCATATAAATGAAGTATGTATGTTAAATTTAGCCTTAGGAATGAGATCAGTTGTAGATATTTCTGTATACTCTTAACTATTTTCGCTTCAGAAGTTGGATTCCCAAAAATCTGCTTAACTTAAATATTGACCTCCAGCTGTCAATTGTATAAATGATCTTTTAAGCATTTGATGTTATATAACAATAATTGTTTCCCCCATAACATGAATTCAAGTTTGTTTACTGGTGTGTCTCTGTCAGAGTTTAACCCCAGCTGGCAACCAAGTACTATGCATCTGCTTGCTCACTTCTCCTTCTCTCTAAATGGGATGGGGAGGAGAATCAGGAAAGAAAATAGAACTCATGGATTGAGATAAGAACAGTTTATTTGAAACAAAGTAAAAGATAATAATTGTAATAAGAAGGAGAGGGAGAGAGGGAGATATAACCCAAGAAAGACAAGTGATGCACAATACAGTTGCTCATTACCTGCTGACCGATGCCCAGCCTGTTCACAAGCTGTGATCAGCCCCCTCTTCCAGGTAACTCCCCCCAGTTTATATACTGTGCATGACATTCTATGGTGTGGAATATACCTTTGGCCAGTTCAAGTCACCTGCCCTGCCCATGCTTTCTCCCAGCCTTTTGTGCAGCTCCTCACTGGCAGAGCATGAGACACTGAAAAGTCCTTGCTTTGGGTAAGCACTACTTAGCAACAACCAAAACATCAGTGTTTTATCAACATTATTCTCATACTGAATCCAAAACACAGCTCTGTACCAGCTACTGAGAAGAAAATTAGCTCTATCCCAGCCAAAACCAGTCTTTTATCTTTATTTTGAAAAGCAATAGATGATTAGTTTTCATCAAAACAATACATTCTTTAAAAAAAGGCAAAGGATCTGCCATAATGAATGCGCCTGAGATGTATTGGCTGTAGCTAGAGCACTGAGTGCACACTGCAAGTCCTAGTAGACTCAGATGTGGATGTCTACATCTCTCTGAATTGTTCTTCCCAGAACACAGCTTGTCATATTCATGCACTCTTCTGAGACATTAATATTCATCCTCATGTTTGTTGTGGTAGCCTGAAACTTTTGATAGTGAGAAAACAATAGATAAGTGCCATTCCACTTCTTTGAGAACTTTGTAGTGTAAAAGAGTAGATAGTTGCTCAATTGTGGCTCCTTGCTTATCCAGTTGTAACACCAAGATAATGTTCTTCTTGCCATCAAATCAAGTGCTAAATTTTGACACTGAGCAAATGTTAGTCTCCTGATGGTTTCTGAAGGTAATGTTGATAGTGGTCAAAAAAAAAAGAAGGGAGGGTGTGTGTCATGACTGTTGTAGGAAAAAATCTTAAATGCTGCTTAGCCATGAAGATACTCATTTCTTTTTTGCACACTAAAGACTTGGGAAAGCTTTCTCACTCCCATAACACACACTTTCTCACATTTAGTGGTAGAAGATGATGAAGATGATTTCCCTGCGATGCGTTCTGATGGGGATTTTTTACATAACAGTAACAGCAGTAAGGAAAAATGTAAGTGTGCCAACTTTTTCACTGAAAATTCATATGAATAGTATAAGCCTGATACAAGATGAGTATTTATGTTCTTTCTAAGCAGAAAATGACAAGAATAGTTATTTGAATGTATGTGACATGACATTCTTATTCATGTTAAAATAATCATGAAAAGTAGTTAAGGAATTATAATCTGAGTTATTCTCAATTCACACAAATATTAATGCAAGACTGTCAAGCTGGAATTTCCTATTTGTGTCCAAAGCCATTTCCACTACAAAAATCTGTTGAAACAGCTGTATCATTTGTATACTGGGAACTGAGATTTGTAACAAGCAATTGCAGTTTTTCTTGCAAGTATTATCTGCTTTAGGAGTGTGGTGAAGCACAATGCTTTTCCAGTTAGGTGTGCCCCATTATGGTTTTTCTAATGTCTATGTCTATGTAATGATTAAGTCAACATTGTTACTGAATCTCAGTCACCCTAATTTTAGCACTTTTTAAAACTGTATTTTTCAGTGTTATGCTGAACAGAATTCTGATTTTTATTCTTATCTTAAATGATCTGGTTATTGTCATTGTACTCATTGCATACATTCGCTAAATGTGAATTCCTCATGCAAGTCTTGTGTTTTTAGAAATCTGATACATCTGGCCTGCCAGAAGTTGTGTATACATTTTAAAAATCTATTTGCATTTTCTTATACTTTCTCTTGTTTCCTGGCTGAAATTATTTCTACATTGACATTCTATAATGGTTGACAATTCAGCATTCGTTAGATTTTGGTTCACAAAACTTTGAAGAAGTACAATTGCAAATATGATGGAATCTCCAAAAGAAGTACTTAGAAAAAGCATTTTTAAAATTGTAGACACTTTCTTCAAGAATCTGAAAAATATATGTGCAAAATAAGCTTTTTCTGTCTTCTATTTTCTTTTATCTGGCTCTAGATCCCCATGTATTGCATGTTTCCTTGCTGTATTTAAGTTTTCTTTCTAGATTATTGCCAAGATTGTTACAAGGAAAGGAATTTGAAGGAGTTACAGTATACTTCCAGAGAAGTAAAAATATGAGTAGATTTTTATTTTCAACAATTTAAAGCACTTGCTCTGCTAAGGATGTAGTGATCAGGAGAAGGTATTTAATAGACCCGAAAGGATATTGTTGGGCTTTTGGGATAGCTGCTGTAGAGACAGATGAAATTAGTAGAATACCCTGCCTGGTCTCTCAGACGACCCTTCTGCTGTGGGACTGCTGAGGGTTGAAGAACAACAGGTACAGATCTCTACCACAACAGTGCACTGTTGACAATACTGCACCAACTGGGACTCCATGACCCCCATTCATTAGATGATTCATGAACCGGAGAGCCAGGGAGTGGTCAGCAAGACTTGCTCACCCTTTCATAGTCTTATATGGCCAGTGCTTAAGTCCAATGGAGAGTGGAGGCTGACAGTGGACTATCATGGCCTGAATGAAGTCACACCATCCCTGAGCACTGTTGTGCCGGACATGCTGGAACTTCAGTACAAACTGGAGTCCAAGGCGACAAAGTAGTGCCACCACTGACATTGCTAATGGGTTTTTTCTCCATTCCTTTAGCAGCACAGTGCAGGCCACAGTTTGCTTTCACCTGGAGGTGTGTCCAGTACACCTGGAACTGACTGCCCCAGGGGTGGAAAAACAGCCCGTCTATTTGCCGTGGACTGATACAGGCTGCACTGGTAAAGGGTGACACTCCTGAACACCTGCAGTACATTGATGACATCATCGTATGGGGAAACACAGCAGAGGAAGTTTTTGAGTAAGGGGAGAAGATAATCCAAATCCTCCTGAAAGATGTTTTTGCCATAAAACAAAGGTCAAGGGACCTGCTCAGAAAATTCAGTTTTGAGGAGTAAAATGGAAAGATGGATGTAATCAGATTCCAGTGGATGTGGTGAACAAAAGAGCAGCTATGTCCCCCATGACCAGCAAGAAAGAAATGTCCCTGGTGCCTCTCAGAGTGTCCACTCTGCTAGCCTGAGCTAACCCTGGCACACAGGCAGCAGGCAGGTACAGCTCCGTCTGCCACGCAGACTGGCTGGTCCTTTGGGGTTCTCAGTGGGCGCAACTCACGGCACTAGCCCAAGGGCTAAGGCGACAATGGTGAGAGAGAGAAGGAGGGCTCTGCAGAGGGGTTGGCACACAAGTTTATTCGGGCCCCTAACGGGACCTCTTCACCACAAGGTCTTTTCATGGCAGAGCTGAGAACAAAGGAAGGACAGTAACTTTTATGTTCAGGTGGGAGGAAGGGAAGGAGATAAGGGATTCACCAACCAGGGTAAAACAGGGAGTAGCCCGAGGGGTGAGGGACACCTTTGGGGGCCAATCTCCCTAAAAGGGAGGGGGACCCCTCTGGCTACAGCCTATCACTCGATGCCCTTCAGGGGCTTTCCAGCAGCAGGGATGGACCCCTGGGCTGATAGACATGTCCCTAGAGGAGGGGAGTAGGGAAAGGATACGTGACTGTGGGGGGGGATGAATGAAGGAGTACAACCAAAAATGTATAACAATGGGGGTACATGGACTGAACCACAAATTAACATGCAACACAGATTATAAAACACACTGCTACAAGGAAACATGGGCTTTCCTAGGTGCCGTGGGTTTTGGGGGAATGCATATTCCAGAGTACAGTCAGATTGTAAGCTCTCTCTATTATGTGACCTGGAAGAAGAAGGATTTCAAATGGGGCCCTGAACAAGAACAAGCTTTTGAACAAATTAAACAGTAAATTGTTCATGCAATAGCCCTTGGGCTAGTCAGGACAGGACAGGATATAAAAAACATGCCCTACACTTCAGCCAGGGAGAATGATCCTTCCCGGAGGCTCTGGAAGAAAATACCTGGGGACACTCAGGGATGATCCCTGGGGTTCTGGAGTAGGGGAAACAAATGATCCAAGGCCTGCTACACCCCAACTAAAAAAAAAGATCCTGGCAGCTTTTGAAGGGGTTCGAGCTGCTTCAGAAGTGATTGGCACTGAAGCACAGCTCCTCCTGGCATCACGATTACCAGTGTTGGGCTGGATGTTCAAAGGGAAAGTCCCTTCCACACATCATGCCACTGATTCTATGTGGTATAAATGGGTCATGCTGTTCACACAGCTAGCTTGAATAGGGAAATCCCAATCGCCCAGGGATCTTGAAGATCATCATGAATTGGCCCGAAGGAGAAAATTTTGGACTATCATCAGAAGAGGAAGAGGAGCAGGTGACTTGCTGAGGAGGCTCCACCATATAATCAGGTACCAGAAAATGAAAAGTGACATGCTCCCTTTACTGACAGTTCCTGCCATATTGTAGGGACAAATTGAAAATGGAAAGCTGCTGTATCGAGACCTATGTGGTGAGTTGCAGAAGCTACTGAGGGACAAGGTGAATCAAGTCAGGTTGCAGAGTTGGAAGCCATCCAGCTGGCTTTAGATATTGCTGAGCAAGAGAAATGGCCAACGCTCTACCTCTATGCTGACTTGTGGATGATAGCAAATGTTCTGTGGGGGTGGCTGGAGCAATGGAAAAAGACCAATTGTCAGCGAAGAAGTAAATACATCTGGGATGCCAAAGTGCGACAAGACATCACTACCCAGGTAGAGAAGTTGGGTCTAAAAGTCCATCATGTAAATGCACACATACTCAAGCACTGAGCTACTGAAGAGCATTGCAACAATGAACAGGTTAAAGCCAAGATTAAAGTGTCTCAGGTAGATCTGGACTGGAAACTTAAGGGTGAATTATTTCTAGCTTGATGGGCCCACAACGCCTCAGGTCATTAAGGAAGAGATGCAACATATGGATGGGCTCGTGATTGAGGGGTGAACTAAACCATGAACACCATCCCCCAGGTTATCCTTAAGTGTGAAACATGCGCTGCATTTAAACAGGCCAAGTCAGTAAAGCCTCTGTGATATGGGGGATGATGGCTGAAATACAAATATTGGGAGGCCTGGCACATCAATTACATCACACTCCCTCAAACCTGCCAAGGCAAACACATGTTTACAGTGGTGGAAACAATCACGGGATGTCTGGAGACATACCCTGTGCCTCACATCACTGCTCAGAACACCATCTTGGGCCTTGAGAAACAAGTCCTGTGGCCACAGGGCACCCCAGAAAGATGTGAGTCAGACAACGGGACTCATTTCAAAAATAGCCTCATAGACACCTGGGCTAGAGAGCATGGTATTGAGTGGGTATCTCATATTCCCTATCACACACCAGCCTCTGGAAAGTTGGAACCATGTAATGGACTGTTAAAAACCACATTGAAAGCAATGGGCAGTGGGACGTTCAAACATTGGGATCTACATTTAGTGAAGGCCACCTGGTTAGTTAACACTAGAGGCTCCACCAATCAAGTCGGCTCTGCCCAATCAGAACTTCTACATACGGTAGAAGGGGATGAAGTCCCCATGGTGCATATGAGGAATGTGTTAGGGAAGACAGCTTAGATTAGTCCTGTTTCAAGCAAAGGCAAACCCATGGGCATGGGATTCTTTTTGCTCAGGGACCTGGGTACACTTGGTGGGTGTAATGGGTTAAAGTTCGTTCCCGGGCGGAAACACAAAAAAATGTAGTGGTTTCACATTCACCCAATTTTGTTTTGTGAAATGTAGTGTGGTGATCTATCTTTTTACTATGGAATAGGATTAGAAGAAAGGCAAAACAGGCTCAACTTAAAAATAGAAACAGATTTATTAACACACACTAAAGGGCAAACAAAAAGAACCATGAAACCTTTTTAAAGGCCCTCTCCTCCTCCTTAGCCACAATCTACTTTTCTACGAAACAACATAAAGAACTCTCAAGTCAGTACCACTTATAAAATAGTCTTTCATTCAGTCTTTGAGAGAGACAAGTCCCTCCTGATTCTTCTGGTAACTTTCCACAAGAGACACAGTCTG
>WBMY01014681.1:327871-447581 GCA_013397315.1 Donacobius atricapilla | reverse complement strand
TTTTTTTTTTTTTTTTGTTTTACTGCAGTTTTTAAGCCCCGCAAAAAGTGAGAGCATCTAGTCAGTTTGACATCTCTTAAAACAGCATTTTTCATATCTGGTTTGTAACAAGTCACAGTAGACTAGATTTCTTGACTATAACTTGTTTTTTTGTTGACTGTCTGTTTTCCTATGCAGTATAGTTAAGCAAATTGCATGTGGTGAGTGCACTATATGCATAGAATTTCTCATATGAATGAATGAGTTTGCTTACTCACTTGGAGAATCAGATCAAGGCAGTTGCTGTTTTTAAAGTATGAGTTAAAGTGTGGGAGTTAGCGTAATTAACTGCTAAACATACTTGTATTTCATTATTCAAATTCTAATAGTTTTCCTGCATATAGTTATCCAGTTGTTTGTTTTTTTGTGTTTTGTTACATTTAGACAGGGTCACTTATCCATGGTTGTACAGCTGATGAAATATGGGGCAGATCCGTCGCTAATTGATGGAGAAGGATGTAGCTGTATTCATTTGGCTGCCCAGTTTGGACATACTTCGATTGTTGCTTACCTGATAGCAAAGGGACAGGTAAATTTTAAGTAATATTTAAATAATATTTAAAAGATTCTATTAAAATTTAGAGTAGGAACACACTTGAAACTTACACCTGTCATTAAGGAAATGCAAAATATTTGCTTGAATAAATACAAAAATAATTCCATGTCCTTTTTTGTAGACTACAGTGTTGATGTGCCACCTATTAATTTCCTGCAACAGTTGTCTGAGTACTTTGGCTTTAGTTCACACCTGTCTAATGTAGTATATGGAAATCCTGATTCTTTATTTCTAATGAATTTAATTTTTAAATGTAACTGTGACAGTGGTAGCAAGTGTTGTAGAATTCTTCACAAAATCATCAGTTATAAATGGATAAAGAATCTAGTGACACATCAGTCAACAACTTTTAATTTATTGCTGTTCCTAATAACTTCCATGTGTAAATAGAAAACAAAACAACCCCAAACCTTCTTGCTAGGTCCTTATATTACTGCTAGATCTGTAAAGTGTGTATATAGCTTGTATTCATTACTGTTCCTGTTGTGTCCCTTCTGTTGTTCTGTCTGCTCAAAAACTTGATCCTGTTTGCTATGCACCCTGCACTGTAATTTGTAGATTTATTCACCCACAGGCATGTGCCTGTAGCACAAATTTGAATTACTGTGTAAATCATATAGAAAAGTCAAAGCCCTCCTCTTGTATGACAGCCCTACTAATGCTGTTCACGCTTCTGTATTCTACTTACTCTTTCAAATACCAAGTGAGATATGATCCAGCGAGTCATGTAGAATATGACATCAGTGAGTTTGATCCGTGTAAAACAAATACTAAATTTGCTGCAGAAAATTACTTATACCTGTACATATGAAAAACCCTGAGCTATTGCTCCGGGCAGTATTCAGTTTGTATCTGTTTGGTAAAACAGTACTTAGTGTATGTTAGCTAGAGTAAGCTAGGCAAAAGAAGAGTCTGATCCTATTTTGTATAATTGCTGTTTTGTAAGAAATAATGATTGGAGATGAATGTGTATTTATTAGGAGCCAAGTTTTGTATTTCCTTCTCAAATTATTTATAATTGGATGTGGGTTTTAAGTTACCAGAAACATCTTGCTGATATTATACAAGTGTGAACTTTTTTGAAGCATAGCATTAATAAAATAGTAATAGTCTTTAAAGTATTCTACTGTGTTTATGAAGTCTCTCTGTGTTTGTCTTTGTGCTTATATACAAATTTGTCCTGTTTATTTGAGCATATAATGTTTCAGTTCAAAAGAAGCTGTATGTCTTTACATGAGTACATACATGAAGATACAAAAATTGCCTTAAAGTTTCAAACTTTTTAGTTTGCAAACAGCTCTTTTCAATAGTTTTTAAAACACTGATTTTTTTATTAAATCCCTCAAATATTTTCAAGTATGATTTTGGTATTCTTTCTGTGATAAAAATTTTAATTAATTTTAACAGTAATTTTTCACAGCGCGTCAAAAAGTTCAACTTTAAAAATTAGGTATTGATTTGTATGTTTAAAATCTTGTAAAATCAGTAGCATTATAAAAACAATCCCTAAGATGATAGTTCTCTAGCTATACATACAGCTACAGAAACTACATAGTTTATCTAGAAGCTATGGGAGATACATGATTCTAATTTTTAATTTTCCTTTAATTAGTACTGAGATCATTAATCTCTTCCCTGTATTTCTTTCCCTACCTTCTTTGTGGCGCTGAAATTTGAATCTGGAAATTTGAACTGCTTTTGCTTCTGTGGGCTTACCCTACATACTGCTTCTTAGTTTGCTTTTGTCTTTGCAGAGACTGGGTTCCTTTACATCCAAAGAGTAGGCTAGCCCTTATTCTGAACCTAATTCTAGTGCCTGTGAGGCAAATGACAGCTAAATAAATGTCAAAATAAGGGTCATTGTAGACTCTTGTGCTGTGTTAGTCAGATCCTGATGCCTTTGTGGATGAGTGTGGTCAGATAAAAGCCAACTTTCATAACTGAAAAGAGGACTGACAGGTGGATTAAGAAATTGCTCCTAATTGCTACCTTGTCCGTTTTTGAGACAGAACTGGAACCCAACTTCAGTGTTGCTGTTTCACTTTCTTCTGGGCTGCAGCAGCCGATGGTGAAATTTGCAATCTGAGACTGGAGTCCAACCCTCCAACTTCTGGAGTGTGCTGAAGCAGAAGAGCTCTTGGTCAGATGCCCTCTGGCTTTGCTTGGAAGTGAACCCACTTTCATGCCAGCAAGTACTACTCAGCCAAGAGGCAGCAGTGGTATTTGTTGCTTTTTGTTTGTCATGCCTCTTACTGAATTCTTACAGACTGATACCTGGCTGTATCAGAATTTGAACATATTGTTTGTGTCAGTAGGTTGCCTGGGTCAAAATCAAGCTGGTACAAGTACATGATATAAATACAATCAGAAATCAAGTAACAGTCTGTAGCACAGTTCAAGTTTAGATAAGATCTTTATTAAAAAAAAACAATGAGGAAGAAAAACTGAAAAAGAACTTGAAGGCACTTAAAAATGTTCAATGTACAATTTGACTGCTTGATATTGTGCTTACACTACTTAAAATGCCAGAGGCATATCAGGACCTTGCATACACAAACATTCACCTGGAATAAGTTGTGGTGTACAAATGGTTGAAGAGTGTGTTCTCATCCTGTGCATGTGTGAGGTAACTTAATCTCAGATAATGAGTGACTGTAAAGTTGCTCATAGCGTAATATCACGTAAGAGCTCTTCTGGTTCTAAAGTTATAGTTAACTATTTCATACTCATAGTTCAACTATCACTTTCATAGTTTAACTAGCACTCATCAAGTACATAATTTTTTATTGTCAGAGTTGCAATTTTGTATGATAACTAATGTCTCAAGCTATGAAGGGTCACCTGCTGAGCTGTGGCCTAGAAATAGGTGGCATCCAGGGTGGGAAATGCCAGAGTGGGACCAGCAGCCTTGGTTACTTTGGTGCTGTGGTTCATGAGCAGTGTTCCTAAGCATTGTCACCTCAGTTGCCACTGAGGCTCCTTCTCTCCACCGAGCTCAGGGCAGCATTAAGACACCGAACCAAGTGTTTTATTTCCTAGACCAACTCAAAACACATTACTTAGAGAATTGTAAGTCCAGTAATGTTCTTTCTTATGACTATCAAGACTGTGTGTTGGATGGACTAGTGTATTGAGAACAGAGTTTTTGTTTGAAGGAATGAGGTAGGTTTAGTTCTCTGTGTTATACTCCTTGTTGGTGTGTGCTCTGTTCCACTGGAATCTTACAAAATCTCTGCTTCTACTCAGTAACTAGCACGTCTTTTCTAAATTAAGAAATATTGTCAGACCTACATCAGCCTTTCTGATAAGTCTTCTTTACTATATGCTTTTAAAGCCTTTTTTTTCCTTTCCCTGGGCAACAGTTTATGTGAAAGGGATCTTTCCGTTACAGAGAATAGGATTCTGAACAAGGATGTGATGGGTCTTTTCTATGAAGATCAGTGTTTTATGAAATAAGCAGTAATGGTTCTAAGGAGGATTAAACTCCTGGTTCCTTTCCATGTGGTTTAATGTAATTCTGAGTGGGATCTCTTGATGCAGTACCTGCTTTTGGAAAGGCTGTATTGTATCACAGTACTGGTTTGATGATTGCTTGTTAAATGTCCTGGTAACCTAATGCTGCTCTGCTCTCTAACTGCTCTTCAGAATCCTTCCTTGTCAAGTCTTGCTTTCAGAAAGTAATATTAAACAGCAGAAGAGTTGCTGCAACTCCTTTTCATGCAGAAAGCTCCTTCTCCCCAGTATTTATGCCTCTAAAATCTTTTTGTGCAATCTTGTATTAGTGTCCTAGGATTAACTCTGGTTGTCTTTGCATGTGCATAGCTTTTTCTCTTTCAGAACCAGAGCTGTACTTAAGAAACAAGAGGAAATTTTGCCAGTTGTGGTCCACAGAATTCACATTTGAACCACATGCAGAGGGTAGCAGTATGTGCAGTTTTTGATCATGGCATCACTTATTGTTGGAATCTTTGGTTCTTGCAGTGCTTGCACCATGTCCTAGCAGCACAGGTGCACTCCTCCATGAGCACTGATCTGTCACGGAGAATTAAACAAGAAAGTAATGCTGAAGTACCTGTTGGGACACACCAGAATTGAAGAGCAGTCTCTTAATATGAACCAGTTGCTGAAGGTTTACTTTTTTGTCTCAGCCCTCTCTTTGGTAAAAAGCAGGAACAGGGCATCCTTTCTAAGATGTCTCACTTAATCCGTGGTTATAGTAATGATCTGGAGAAATTACAAGGAATTTTTGATGGGAGGTTTCTTACAGTGTGTGTCTGCTATCCGCAACTACATCTTTGTTATGTCTGTACAACAATGTGCAAGTCAATCTTAGCTGCTTTGCCTCTCGTTAAAGTTCATTTGAAAAAGTGTCTGCCTCAGCCAACATAATAGCTTAATATGAGTAGTAGCTGTAGCCTGCCTAGGTAACTTAGGTGCAGGGAATTCTCTGGAGCTCATGGGTTTGGGTTTTTTCTTTTAGCTGAGTGTCACCTAGTGTGCAAAGTGTAGTTTGGATTTGTCAGGTGGAATCACTGAAGGAATTGTACTTACATCCAAACACATTGCTACCGTCACAATGAGGTGCTTTTCTGTAAGAAATCTAAAGATGAAAGAGCGATTGTTCGTGTTGCAGTAATTTTGTACAATCCTCTAAGTACAGTATGACTTGTGAATCAATCATGCTTCTCAAGGATGAATGAACTTTAGGTTGGGCTGTGATTCTAGTTTCCTTCATGATTTCAACCACAGGGGGTTAAAGGCAATGCCAGCAGTTGCGTGCTCCTGGTAGGCTCAAAAGGATCTAACATATACAAGTACTGTGGGTAAATAAGAGTTGGATCCTGATCTCAAACCATGTAACTCTTCGGAACAAACAAGCAAGTCTAAATAAGTAACAAATAAGTAACTGTTCTCTTTCTCATCCATCAACTGTGGTTTTTAAATTTCCTTTTATTTTTAATTAAGTAACAGAGTAAAAACTCAGAAATACAAACTTATCTGCAGACTCAAGGTGTTTTAAAAGCAATTATTTGGAGGAACTAAGTTGGATTTTCTCGGAAACAACTTCCTGGGTCAGGCTAGCAGCGCGGTGAGTGGGGATCCCAGGGTACTGGGCGTTTTGTAGACTACTGGAGCACAGGAGGTTCTGGGGATGACAGAAAGCAACATTAGTCACTTTCTGGGTTTTTGTCAGGAATTTCTCTAGCAGAAGACTTCATTGAAATACTTTCCAATCTAATTTTCCTAGTAAGAACCAAGGGAAATGTTATAGGAAATGCTGTCATAACTCTGTTGCCTCCAAGGAGAACTCTTCATATCTTGCATTATATTAACTTGCAGTGATTTTGTTAGTGCTGGTCTGTGAAATCTGCCCAAATGTGCTTGAGAGTGTAATCTGCCTCAAAGTATTTAGGAATTACCAACTTCCCTAGGCAGGAGAGGAAAGAGGTTATAGATGAATTTTATTTCTCAGGAGGTTGTTTTTATTAATGGCTCTTTTTTTTTTAACCTTAAAATTCACTGGCATTCAGTAACTGATATCCAGATACATAAATACTTTTGGAATGCAGTGAGCTAAGGAAAATTGCTTTGCCAGTGGAAAAGTAGGTGCAACTAGCATTTAGTAGGATGTAGGATTCAGAGAGTGGCATTTATAGTGATTTATCAAGTATCTTTTCAAATATTGGTGCATTATTTTACTTTTCTTCTGCTTTTTGATACAATAATACACCATCTATATATGTCTTTAATGTTGAAGGTTAATAGTAAGTTAGAAATTACTGGTCTTACACAGCATGACTGTTTCATGGTTTCCAAAATAGATTGGAACAGTTATTTTTTGGCAGTGGTGCTGTTAATGTTTGTTTTCATCTTTTAAATACTGTTTGAGTACTAAAAGCTTGCTAGTTTTTCTTCCAATTAAGATGATGAGTCTTAGAACACTGCTACTCATTGCAAATGTTGCATCTGCTGGATCTTGAGTATACTTACCCACCAACTTTTTTTTTCTCTTTTTTAGGATGTAGATATGATGGATCAAAATGGAATGACACCTTTAATGTGGGCAGCTTACAGAACACATAGGTAATACATGCAGTTTTGACTTTATCTTAGTGTTAACCAAGTGGCATATAGTAGTGACTGCTTTGGGGGGTTTTTTGCAAGTTTTTTTTCTGTTCTTTCCAGAGTTACCATTTTATCTTTCTTCATTTATGGTTATTGTGAATTCATCCCACTTGCTAGCTCAGCCCTACACAGCCAGTTCTTCACTCCTCCCAAGTGGGATGTGGAGGAGAATCAGGAGGGTAAAAAGGAGAAAACTCATGCTTTACGATAAAGACAGTTGAATTGATAAAGCAAAATAAGGAATTCATTTGTTACTTCCCATCATTAGGCAGATGTTCAGCCATTTCCAGGTTAGCAGGGCTCTGTCACCTGTAACAATTACTTGGCAAGGCCGATGCTGTAACTCTGAATGTCCACTGCTTCCTACTTTTCTTCCCCTGCTTTTATTGCTGAGCAACTGCCATGCAATGTTGGATATCTCTTCGGTCAGTTGGGCTCAGCTGTCCCAGCTGTGTCCCCTCCCAACTCCTTTTGCACCCCCAGCCTGCTCACTGGCGGGGCAGCCTGAGGAGCAGCAAAGGCCTTGACCTTGTGTAAGCACTGCTCAGCAGTAGCCAAAACATCCCTGTGTCATCAATACTGCTTTGGTCACAAATCCAAAACACAGCACCATAGGAGCTACTGTGAAGAAGATTAACTTGATTTCAGCCAAACCCAGTACAATGACCTTTTCAAGAGGGAAGGTACTATGAAGAAGTGCTCACTAATCCTTCCTGTGGCGATGATTGGAAAAAAAATGATAAAAAATAACACTTCTCCAAACAAATGTTTGAGTTAGGTTCCTATTTGGAAGGGCCTGTCTCTGTAGATTGTTGGGAGGAACATAAACTAGCTCTTACCAATACCTGCCATTACCAACATTCACATTCTATTTAAATTTCATCTTCTGGATTGTGAAGTGGTTTCACTGTTTAAGTATATAATCATGTTCATATTTTTACAAATCTGTTAGTAGTGTTAGATTTTGATAAACACAGAACTAGAGATTGTGTTTGTAACTAGAACAAATGTTATTTTGATATCCCAGAATGAGCTGTCTTAGGGAGTTCCTTTAAAGTCAACAGAATGGTGGTTGGTTTGGTGGGAAGAGATTTTTAGTCATTCATAATTGGCAGCAAAAAATGTCACTTTGCTATTGCATGGTGTACTTGCTCAATGATCTTCATAGAAATTAAGTGCATCAACAATAAGTTCATCTGCAGATGAGTTCATGTATTTGACTTCATATCTAAATCTAACAAGAATTTTCTTTTCTAGTGTGGATCCAACACGATTACTACTTACGTTTAACGTTTCGGTTAATCTGGGAGACAAATACCACAAAAACACAGCATTGCACTGGGCTGTGCTAGCAGGAAATACTACAGTTATTAGTCTTCTGTTAGAAGCTGGAGCTAATGTTGATGCTCAAAATATTAAGGTAAACATTTGGTCTGTTTTAATTGTAAGTGGTTTGAGGGAGAAATAACAGAGCCTGTGACAAATCTCAAGACTAGGTTATTATTGTGGGTAGGTTATTATAACAGAATCACGAAGATGGAGCAAAAGCAATGCCACTAATGTGTCATTTGACTTTTATTCCTAGGAGTGATGCATAACCACTAGATTTGTACCATAAAAGATATCCAAGTAAATAATGTACCACTGATTATTTGTAAAATTAGGGGAGTGGGGTGTGCAGTTAGACTGCATATGTGAAGACCGGTGAATTTGGATGCAAAATTGGAAGCCTGATGGAATATCTTCTAATGAAGGGGTGACTTTGTTGGAGTGAGATGTGAGACATCTCTGTCCTCTGCCAGAGAGCTGACAAATGCTCTAGTTGGTTTCCCAGTGCCAGTAAGCAAATTAGAGGCCTGAAAATGCTAGTAGGAATAAATAAACAAATGGGTTCTTTTTTCGCATGTGAACTTAACTTGCCTGATTACCAGAATTTCTTAACAATGAATCTAGATTTTGTACTAACAGAGCCCATCTCCAGCATATGTTAGACCAGCAAAACAGCTCTTAGAATTTCTACCATAGACTTGGAGCTTTTCCAGCCTTGGAAGGTGTGCCTTTGGAATGTGGTTTTGTCCATTACTTCCAGCTATTCTGTATATCAAATTAGATGGATTTTGCTACCCAAGCTGTTTCATCTGTGGAGGAGAATTCACTTTTAGAAAAAGAATTCTCTGCTCAGTTTCTCTTCAAATATTTGTATTTTCCACTTAAAGAGTGTTACAGGCAGAGTTATGCTTGAAAACACAGCTATAACTTCATTTAATTTATTTGTTCTTTTGCCATTTTTCCTACTGCTTATGATGGCCAGGGTCTTTCTTGCTTGGCCACAAGTGATAGAAATATGTATATATATATATGTATGTTAAAAGGTACACATCAGTTTACTTGAAGAGCATGGAACAGCCTTTTTAAGGGAGTAGCCAAATTTTGCTGGCAGCTTTCTAGGTCCTACGTCCACTTCAGAATATCAGAAATGTTTCTAGTCACAAATGAAAATTCACTAGAAGAAATCACATTTATACATGTTTAAAATGAATCAGCTAGCCTCTTGCATGCACTGAGGTGAATATATATGAATTATTCCTGGTCTTGTAAGGTCAGTTGTGTGGAGGAATTATGCTTATAGTCTCACTTATTGTGTTGAAAAGCTATTTTCCTATGCCACCTATGGAAAAAAATAAAGGTATACTTGTGGAAAAAAAAATCATCATGTCATACCTTGCTTCTCTTGACAGACTGATTAGTGAGACAAGAGTTCTAAAGTCATCACCTTACCTACATTTCTGGACTTTTATGAAATCTGTAACAAAAATTTCTGTTTGGCTATATGAAAAAGTATCTGCTTGCCTGAAGTAGTTCATGGTCTTGCCTTCTTTATTGACAGACAGCAGCAGTCAGTAGAAAAATAGGTTTTTGAACCTGCTGGATCATGATATCTTTCTAGTCATGCCAGAAGACGTGTCTGGTTTCATTGACCACTGCCTATCTTCTGCAGTGAAGTCTAGGTTTCTTGGATGCCTTCCCAGGTTTTTAGGCTCTTCAGAGGAATAAAATCATTTGAGCAATGGCAGTTTTGCTATCCAGCCAGTGACTTTATAACTGATGTCGATTTAAGTGGTAGTAAATACAGAATCAATATAAAAATTTGGTTGATTCTTAAAGGCTAATAGAAACTCAGTTTGGTGCCCCTTGTTTGACTGTTCACAAAAAATGTTTTCTTTGAGCCAGATACTAATTAAGTGTTTGGCTCATGTTTCCTCAGAAATAAAAAGAATTGTGAAAGGTCTCTTTCTGATGCAGTCAGTTCGAGATTTTTGCAGCACTATCTAGTGAAGTCGTTTTCTCAGATAGCCCATGGAATTGACCAAGAATGGTGGTAAGACAGCTGAGATTAAAAAAATGCATTGGCTGAAAGCTGTTCATCTTCTTCAAATGATGAAGTGACTGAAATATTAGATGCGAGCTTTGACTTTGTTGTTATCAGCTCTAGTCAGTCTGTGTTAGAAAGGCATGTGCTGCTGGCTGCCTAGGCTTGGAACAAATTGGGACCAGTCATCTCAGTAAGGTTTACTTTGCATGACAGTTTGTGAATTATTTGAACAATAGCACTTTATTCTAAAGCAAAGCTTGGTACAAGCAGTGACTTAGTCCTGTTTTGTTATTTACTCTTTTTATTATGCTGTACAAGAAATTAATATTTTCCTTTTGATAGTAAGATACTTTTTTTTTTTTGTCTTTGAGAGCTAGATTGATGTTTGAGATGGAAGCTGCTTTTCAGTAATCTGTATAGATTGGGTTTTTTGTTTGGTTGATTTTTTTTTTCCTTAAGGAAATTAGCTTGCCAGTAGACAGATTGGGCAGACGAGAACAGGATTTCCTATGGAGCCAGCTTATCACTGGGGACTTCAGGAAAACTTACAGATTTTATTTAAGTATGAGCAACAGAAGCTCCTTTTCTTAGTAGAGAGATATAGAGACCTAAAAGAATTCTTATGGTCTAAAAATGATTTTTTTTTAACCTGTAAGTGAATCATTTTATTGAACTTTAAATGTAGTTTCTTGATTATACAGTGTATTTTAGGCTTGTCCGTGGAAGTCTACACATACAGTTCCCAATCGTAATGACTCTTTAGATTATTTTTTCTACCTGAATACTTTAAATATCTTATTGCCTTGCTGACAGTCCTAAGTGTGTTACTGGATTAAGTTCCCCAGTACATTTTTTTAATTTTTAAAAAATTCAGCCACCTACTACTCCTGTAAAGGAAAGGAAAATATTTAAAATGGCCAGATGATGAGAAGCATAGTCAAAGACTTCTTTAAAGCTCCCTCAATTTTTTTATCTAGGCAGTTCCTAGGTGTCTCATGGCCCTCTAGTGGAAGGGATGCTCAGCTGGACCCCAAGACAACTTCAGGATTTACTTGGGAGATCAACTCCCAGAGGGGATTGCTTGTCCACAGGTAATATTTACGGTCTGGATATATAAGGTGATACTAAAACAGCAGCATCTCTGGAGTTTCCCAGATACTACCAATTCAAGGTGCTATTAAACTTGTGATGAAACAGGCACCAATAGCTTGATTTCAGGCATTTCTGTTGAGAATGGAGTTAATTTAATCTGGTTTTTTTTAAACATCTGGCTAAATAACTTTGAAGCCAAATCAAGTCAGGTTATTCTTTTTTAGCTGATTTTGCTAGTTAAACTTCTCACACAGAAGGTGTGAGTGGTCCTGTTAAGTAGCAAAAAACTTTACCTCATAATTGATATTCTGTGCTATTTACTCTCCTAAAGATTTGGAGCAATATTTCAAAGGCAGAGATGACAGTTAAGTACTCAGTTCCCATTGTCTTTCTATGGGATATAGGTAGTTAACTGTAGTTTTAAATCTTTGAAATCACTTCTGTCTATAGTAATTATTGCCCTTTCTGGGTAGTTTCAGTTTCTAGTACCTGTCTCACTTTTTTTTTAGGAGGGGGCCGAGCGATGGAGGATTCAGCCATTTTTCAAGCCTCCATGAATGGTTTGTTTAGGAGGGGAGTTAACTCCAGTAGAAGAGAGGAAGAGTCAAATCCAAAACTGAAGCTGGAGGTACCTGCAATTGGTTGTCTCTTGCCTCCTCTATAATTTTAGACCAAGTCAATAACTTTTTCATTTAGCTCTCTTCCTAAATGTTTAAAAAGCAATAAAATCAAATCAGTTTGGTAGGCACCTTTGGTCCCTGTATCTTTTGCTCTGAGTTTCTCTTTTGCTTCATCTGTTAGTCCTTTCTGAAATTATGGGAATAAAAACATAAGCCATTGCTGGCTTAGCACCCATAATACATGAAACACAAGCTCAGAGTAAAAACTCAGAGTTTTGAAATAAGTTGGACATGAGCACTCAGTTTATTCTTTCATGTTTTCTTCCTAGGACTTCTGTAACTGAAATGAACTTGAGAACATTAGACTTGTGGAAAAAATAATCCTAGAAGCATTCTGTAATATTAGTAACTTCAGTCTGCCAAAAGGCAGAGAATTACCTAAGAAGTCAGGCTTTAGACTTGGAAGAGTTTCCATGATCCAGTGGGTCACGAGTTCTTATTCTTTGCTTGATTTCTGCTGCCTGTCAATAGCTGAGGGGGAAGCACAGTCTTTCATTTACAGACTAGTAGACTGTGTGTAGAATAGTGGAACATAGATTTGTTCTCTGCCAAAGTTAACAATTACTACTTTGTATGTCAGGACACACATCCTGTCAAGATCATATGTTTAATATGCGACTTGTCCACAATTGTATAGTTATGGGAGAGTAAAAAACCAAAAGGAATGAATGATGTTTGGTGTCGAGTGAGCTGCAGAGCAAAAAGTATACCAGAATGTAGTTAAACTGGTTTAAAATGTGTTGGTTTTGACAGCCAGTCTTCTGTTTCAAAAGTCCGCTGAGTGCATTTTATTTTGAAATTGAATGTTTCCCACATTTATACTCTTGACAGGGAGAATCACCGCTTGATCTTGCAAAACAAAGGAAGAACGTTTGGATGATCAATCATCTACAAGAAGCAAGACAGGCAAAGGGGTATGATAGTCCATCCTTTCTGAGAAAATTAAAAGCAGATAAGGTAAGTAGTAGCATAACACTTGTGTAAATCAATCTTACAGCTGCTCTTGCTTTGGGGACCTGTGTGTTTGTTTAAAAGAAGTTCAGGACTGTGGTTTCCCCACATTTCAGCTTTAAGGAATGTCTTTTTATTATTAATTATTAAAGTAATTACAAAAGAAAAAGAAGTACTTTATTTAGGGCAGGAGGAAATAAAACCCTAAGCTTCCATACACTTACTTCTAGTTTTTGTGCTGACTAAAAGAAAGTGTTAGTTAAGTATTGTGTGGTCTTGTGTTGTTGGGGTTAGCCAAGATGTTCCACAGCTGACTGACTCTCAGGTAGCTGAGGAAAGAAGCATTTTGGGTATCCTGAACTCTTATCTCCTCTCTAATTGTGTATTGTTTATTGTTATTGTGTTGAATGAAAGAAGCAATCAGTCTTAGCAGTATAAAGTAATATATAAATCTCTAATGTGGAGGCCTTTTGCTTCTCAGAGTATTGTTTAATACTGCAGATAGGAAAAGGCCATAAATGAGGGTGTAAGGGTTAACATACTGCTCTAGCATGAAGAACTGTCCTCCTATCTATTGTTTGAAAATCTAAAAAGAGTTAATGTTTTCTTCTTAGAATCCATCAACACAACTCAGGCAGAGAGTTGTGGATATTAAGTGTTGCTACCACTGATTTGTTATAATTTTTTTAATTAAAGATGCATTGCATCAAGATGCACAAAGTCCTGCTACAGTCTGGGCTTTAACCCTGTGGCACTGTAACAATGCAGTGATTATTGACCTGAAGTGGTTTGTACATTGTCAATGTGCTTTGATTATTTGGAAAGAGTTCAGTGCTCTCATCAAGAATTGTGTCCATACAGTGTAAGACAAAAAAGGTCCTATCTTTATTCATAAATGCTTCAGTATGACTTAAAAACTGCAGTTACATGAGTAATTAAAATTTATTGACGTTATCATGTGCTGTGCGGCAGTTGATAAACTTATGGATTCTTTAAAAAGAGCTAATATTGCCTTGCTTCTGGATTAGCAGCAAAGTCTCTAGGAGACAGGTCTAAAACAAAGTTACTGATTTGTAATATAATTTTAGGAGGGTTTATTTTCCTTGCAAATTCATTGGAGGTGTGTAAAGACAGGAAATGAGAAAAATTTATGAAGATTTATCCCCCACTGTCAAGCTTCCTGAAAATTTACGTTTCCATGACTGTCCTGTTTATTATACAATCTGTTCCTGAAAATAGAGTTACTTACTGGTGTTTCTTTCTATATAGGAATTCCGTCAGAAGGTGATGCTGGGAACTCCTTTCCTAGTTATTTGGCTGGTTGGGTTTATAGCAGACCTAGACATTGATTCTTGGCTCATTAAAGGGCTGATGTATGGTGGCGTTTGGGCTATGGTACAGTTTCTTTCAAAGTAAGTGTTTAACTGGGACACCATCTGTTTAGTGTGCACGCAAGAAGTATTTTGCTGGCATGTTTATTGGATAGGTAACCTTAAATTTCTCTTTGTTGGAATTGGTCTTTATTTCTGTGAAAGGTCTTGTGCAACTATAGCTCTTGTAATGCTCTATTGTCTTGTGAAACATGGAATTATCTTGGGTGAACACCGCTGAGCTACGAGAAGCTAACAGCAGAACAGAAATTCAGTCATTATCCAGAGGAGGGTGCTGAATGTCTGTCTACAAAGAGTTATCAGCATGAATATTGCAGAAAGCAGTCAATGGAGAAGTTACTATAAAGTAATAAAGACAGTGTGCAAGTGTACTATTAAAACTGTTTTATTTTAATAATTTAGATGCACAACTTGTTATATCCCCATGCTTAGGAGCTTTCGGCTTTTCTGGGCTTGAATGTACTGTTTATTTAGAATCACTTGCTTCTCCTTTCTTTCTGTTTTAAGAGGCTCCTTGAACCAAGTTCAGAAGATTTTAGTGAACTTAGTAGACTGGGAGGGAAGTGGAAGGTTATCAAGCTTTTGCAGAATCTTGAAGATGATCTGTTTAGTCTTTTTGTCACCTCTGAGGCTGTGCAATTTGCTGGCCTCCTCCCACAAAAAAACCCCTACTGTCAGTGGAAATCCTTAACTGTGCCTCCTACAGAATGGAGGGACAAGATTTCTTCCAATCTCTCAAGATCTGTGGTTTGTCAAGTTTTCTATTTTTGGCCGAACTGACATGAGTTCATAAGTAACATTTTTATTTTCTCTTATCTGTTGCTTAATGTTTAGTATAAATTATTTTTGAAGTGTTTTTCACAAAGCCCAGGTTTGAATTAATAAACTTGTGCTGTTACTCTAATAGTGTTTTCTTTCCCTATAGAATTTTAGCTAATCTGCTTAGCGATGTTCTACCTCCTACTTTCACACACACAAAAATGCACAGAAGTCACTGAAAGAAAGATTAGTACAGAGTAACTACTGTATGTCCTAATGTATATTCACTTATCATTCATCAAATGAGCTCATGTTCCTTACAGGCTTTTCTCCAAAGGCCTAAGGAACTTCCACTAGAGAAGAGAGCAATACTGTAAGGGAGTAAAGAAGTGAAATGGAAACTACTCCCTGCACACATTTGTTTGTGACAGCCCTGAGGGAAACAGCAGCACAAAAAGCAAAATGGATCAATATCAGGATGTTTAGTGAGATGATGCAGAAATTCTATTTCAGGGAGGTTAGTTGTTTAGACTGTCGCTTTCCATCGGTTTCATAGCAATTTCTTCTTGAATATGGAGTAGACTAGTCATTCACCTAGTTTGTCTCAACTGTATTCAGCTTTATTCAGAAGAGTCTTAAAAATGCAAAAGTGTAAGAAAGTGAAAATAATTCAGTTGGCTTAATTTTTTTAAAAATTAATGTAGCAGCATTTTGTCTTAGAACTTGGCAAGTGTAGTGATATATGGGAAATTAGTCTGGATTTTTTTTCATCTTTCTATTGGCAGCTGTAGCAGAAGCAAAATATTGAATAGTCTTTAATATTTCAAGTATATAGGCTGATAATACCAAGGTCTCTTAAGCTTTTTTCTTAGTGAAATAATTTTAATGTGCAGTTTTAATTGTATGGGTTTCCAAAATGTCTTTAGCACTGGAATTTCAAAACCTAATACAGTTTGCAACCGCTGTCCATGTTGCTAAGAATCTCACAGGTTCCTAACTGCTTTCACTGTGTAGTTTTACCGTGAGTATTTACTCATGCTGCCTGTCTTGGCAGGTTAAAAATTGGAATTTCTTGCGAACTTTGAACAGAAAAGCGAGGAAAATGTATTTATGGCATATATTGCAATATCCCATAGTACATATTTTAATAGGAAGTCTTTTCCTGAAGCAGTAGTTCAGGATTTACATTTTATAAATTGAAACTTACCATGTGACATTGTTTCTACATTACAGGTCATTCTTTGATCACTCCATGCACAGTGCACTGCCTCTTGGAATATATTTGGCAACAAAATTCTGGATGTATGTGACGTGGTTCTTCTGGTTTTGGAATGATATCCTTTTTTGTGTATAGTAGTATTTCTGTTCATGTTCATAATATGAGGAATTACACAGCTATATCCTGCATATAACAGTAAGTAAACTAATAAAATTTTAAAAAGGGAATCGCCACTAAACATGGCTTTCCATACTAATGGTAATTATTCTGTTGCTTTAAAAATGTGCACGCTATTGCTGTGCTTCAGTAGATGCAGAAGTAAAAGATTTTCTTCAAAATTTACCTGGAGTAGTCTGCAGAATTTCCTGTGCTTTACCAACTTCTTATGTGGAGGAAATGTTAGCAATTTTGTAGAATATTCTCTGGCTGTGAGGTGACACAATGTAATTGACTGCATTTTTTAGAGACTATTCTGCAAAGCTGCTTCGTGGTCTTTATCAGTTCCAGTGGAATTGGTTTTATAGTTAGATCTTCCTAAAGATTTTGGAAATTCCATTTTGTACAAACTTTAGATACATTTGGTAACTATATTTTCAGTTATTTTGAAAATATGTGTATTAACAATACTAGATTATAGAGATATTCAGCATATTGCCATATTTTTGTGGCTTTGATTGTCTGTCTAGATATTAATTTCCCTTACTCATGGAGGTAGAAATGGATTCAGAGTTCAGTGGGGAATGTTAGTTTTCCCTGGCAAGGAAATAGATTCAAATTTTTAAACAACTTTCTTGGGTACTGTAATTTCAGTAGCCAAGAAAACAAAGTAGAGATTCAGTGTTTAATACAGTTCGTACAGTTGTAAATAATTGAAGTGAATTTTATGAGGATATTGGTTTGGCTTTTTTAGAGACTGGTTTTCTTTTCATCCTGAAAGGAATTGCCATGAAATAGGATAGTAGCAGTGCTTTTGTTTTGGCATCTTCTGCGAGCCTAACTAAATCAGCGGTGTATTTTTGGGCTGAGAACAGAGAGGAAACCCTGCTTCCATGCCACCTTTGGCTTCCATTCTGGCAGTGTTTGCAAAGATGCTGCTGTGAATAGCAGTCCCATGCAACTGGAAATGACTGTTACGGCATGTTTAAAAAAAAACCAACAGCTTAAAAATTAAAGTCTAGTTGCTGTTAATTAAAAAAAAAGAATGATACCAGTGTCTTGAAACAGTTATTTAGAAATGCTTCTCCTACTACCAGTCTCTCTGCCTGGCCCGATTTTTTTATGATTTTACTCAAATTTAACAGTCACTGCAGAATGAGAAAAATGAGTACAAAATGAATATGAGAAAGATTTTTAAGAACAGTAGGTAGAAATAGCAGCTCATGTTAGCCGACACTGTTACGTGTTTTGGATTGCAAATGTTGAGGTACTGTGAAATGCTTTCTTGTGCTAACATAACATCAGCTTGGACCTAATCTAAGAATGTGTCCAACTTTGATTTAAAGTCCTTGACCGCATTAAAATGGCTGTACAACCAGTACATGATAGCCTGTATCTTGATGTAGAAAGCTGTCCCTTAAAGCTGGCAAATTGTAAGGCTGAAGCTCATATTGAATCCTGAAGCTCATATTTCTACCAGCTTGCTTACATTTTTATTTCTGATGTCATTCTGATTAAATAGTTTGAAGTTTGGCATATATTTTTTTGTCATAGAATAATCTTAGTTGTACGCTAGAAGTATAGACAATTACCCAATAAAACCTGACTTCAGAATGTCAATAAAATATGTCCTGCTGCTGTCCCAAGCTGGTGTCTCACAACCTTTGCAACAGTCTTTTTGTACACATAAGTAGTGGTCTAAGACCTTCAGTTACTAATTACTTTCATTAGAGCTGACACAATTCTCTGACAAGTTGTTTTAGAGACCAAGTGCTTGAGGCCATCTTCCTTTAATTGGTGATTTTTAATTGGAAGTCTTTGTAATAAGATTCCAAATTCATTCTTCTTTTGCAAAATAACCCCGTAGCTTTATTGCAAAGGGGAAATTGCATGCCTCCTCTGTTTTTATAGCATGAGGCACAGGGTTGTGGTTGGATAAAGAATTCCTGTATTTTTACATCTTTATATGACTACTTACAGCAGACCAGAGTACTGCTTTATACTTCGTAGTGTTCGAGTGATAAGATCTCTCCTGGTAATTTTCACAAATTCTGGCTGACTTTTGCTTGGGGAAGAAAATTTTTAACGTTAAACAACTATCAGGAATTGCCTTACTGAAACTTTATATTATAAATAACATAAAGATCTTAATTGCTGCAGGTGCAACTTTAAGATTTAGGTGTTTGGTAAGAATTTTCTTTTCTTGTAGATGTGTTGAAGGTGTCTGGAAGATAACTCTTGTGTATTTAATCCTAATGGGACAGAAAAGGGCAGTTAGTGTCACAAAGAAAAATGTCACATATGTCACAAAGAAAAATAAAACCAAACATTTGCAATGCATTTTCTTGAATTTAAGTGTGGTCACATGAAAAATAACTCTCTAAATTCTAAGGTTTAATGATGTGTCTTTCAAAAAGCCAATATTGAAAATGTACTGAATTTTTTGTAAATGTTTCCATTCTATTGGATTTTTCTCAGCAGCTTCTGAGTCCAGTGTATTTGAAAGAGTAGAAATCCTCTGCAGGGAATGAGGAATATGATCTGTGTATTTTTGGGTCTGTGTATGAGTTTATGGTCCTGTGCCTCCCTGCCACTGTTTTGCTGCATCCGGAACTATATTTTGCCTGTAACAAAGGATAGTTACATCTTGCTCCATTAGTGTTTTCTAGTGTTTGCAGAGTAGGAGTGAAAATGCCATCAAAAATCCTGTACACTAAGTCACTATGTTTTCATTTAGTTTTATTTTTAAAAGAAAAAAATTTACTTAAAATTGCACTTTTAATAATGTGAGACTAGAATTTCACATTTCATTCTTTTTCATTAGTATTTATAGGTAGAACATTCTCTTGTGTTCTGTAAATGTCCGGCCAAGATTATATCTCAGTGTTCATGCAGTCTTTTCAGTTCCAGCTGAACAAATATGGCTTGTTATGTCAAAAAATTCTTGCACTACTCTGTTTTTCTAAGATGTCAGTTTGCTGAAACCCAAAATATTCACAGTAATTTTTTTGGTTTCTTCTGCTTCCATTTGGTGCAAATGGTACAGTTTTAATTAAGCAAGCTTTTATGGCTATTGCATCCTATTTGCAATGCTGAGATTATGAGAGTATATAAGACAATTTGTATTTTTTTAAATAATTTATCATTGACTAATACTGTATTGATTATCTTATTTCAAATATACTTCACCAAATGATGGGGTCTAGGTTAAAGGGAACAAACATTGCACACTTTTTGAATTGGGGATCATTTTAAAACTGGGTGTAAAAGAATTCATGATGATTTTCATTCTTTCACAAAGCTGATACAATTGCATAGGATTTAAATAACTGTAACAGGCTAATTGGTACAGTTAGGAAGTTAAAAAAAAAAAAAACTGTTGCCAAAATTAGTTTCAGGAAAAGAGCAAAAAGCCTTCATGCAGAAAAAAAGAAGTCAGCAGCCATGTTTCTACAGGAATCAAAGACTTCAAAAATCCAAACTCTGGACCCAGCTGTCCAGAACTTCTGTTTCCATGTCTGAATACTTTTTCTAAAGTTAAAAAAATAGTTTAAAAAAAAATTCGAGGTGGAGGAGATAGGCTAACTAAATGTATTTTTAAGCTAAGGGATTCTTTTATGTCAGGTAGAAATGGAGATAGAGGGCTTTTGCAGAGCTTCAGTTAATTACAAACTGATTTTGTCTAATAAATGCCTAGTCAAGTGAGGCTTCTCATGTAGCTATCTACTGTTACCTGCCTGGACTCTTAGATCCAGATGTACAGCTGTTAGGAATTGGGGATTTAGAGCATCTTTCTTACAAGGAGAGGCTGAGGGAATTGGGCCTGTTGAGACTCAAGAAGAGATGACTGAGAGGGGACATCATCAATGCCTGTAAGAATCTGAAGGGAGGGTGTCAGAGGATGTTTCCGGACTCTTCCTAATTGTGCTAAGCAATAGGAAAAGAGGCAAAGGGCAGAAATTGATGCACGGGAAGTTCCACCTGAATATGAAAAGGAGCTTCTTTACTGTGAGGGTGAGCATGCCCTGGAACAGATTGTTCAGGGAAGTTCTGGAGTCTCCCCTCGCTGGAGGTATTCCAGACCTGTCTGGACACAATCCTGTGCTGTGTGTTTTGGAATGACCTTGCCTGAGCAGGAGGGTTGGACCAGATGACCCACTGTGGTCTCTTCCAGCCTGACCCATTCTGTGATGCTGTGATTCTGTGAATTGGCAGGTTTATTAGCATGTATTTGATTTCTGACACCTTTCACTGGCTGCAGATTTTTTCTGTGTAGAAGAAAAAGATTTTTGTTTAGTGAAAGGGAACATCTGGATCTATAATGTGCATTTTGACTTGATTTCAGACTTGTATGATGCCCGATAGCAGGAAGCTGCATGTATGTGGGGCGTTTTAAATAGACTAGAGTTCACGATGAAAAATTAATTTATCCAATGTTTACCTGACTCAGAGATTGTGTGGTGCTTGTTTGGTTTAAATTTTCTTTTTAATGGGATGACCTTTTTTGTTCCGTTCCTGGAATAATTTTCAGTGTCTTGTACTTGTTCTAATAATGAAAGGATATTAATCAAGAGTAAAAGTAAGAAGTGTTTCATGGGTGTTTCTACTTTGTCTCTTAATGAAAACTGAGGAAACTGCATAAAAGAGGAGCAAATTGGTGGCAAGGCAGGAGGTGTGAATGCCTGGTATATTATTCATTTTGCAGCCCTTAATAATATAGTAATGTACTTTTTCCTTGTGTAGCTGTAAATGTAGGATGTTAACACAAAACAAGACACTCTCTAGAGAACCAATTCCCTACATTGAAGCTATTATAAACCTACAAGGCTTTCTTACATGTGAAGAGTTTTGAGAGACGTCTGTGATCCAAGTTGCTAAGATCTCTTTCGATGTAAACTTCAGAGGGGAGTGCAGCATGATTTTAGATACCTCTAGTGTGGGCGTCTGTATTGAAATTTAAATACTCTTCATAACCAGTGACAAAAAATAGCCACTTGTAAGGCTCTGCTTTTCTTACATAATTTAAATATCTTGATACTGAAGACCGATTGGACATGGCTTTTTTTCCTTCCTGATGTCTGTGAAGGCATACTGTGTAATTTAAAAGTGCGTGAGAAGAATCCTACAGCTGAAGTTACTTATCTACATCAAGTGCTAGAAATACCCTGGAGAAGAAACTTAAATTCTCATGTAGTCTCCCAGCTGCAGCACAGTAGTCCCTTATCTGCCACAATTTACATTGTTGGCATTGCACTCGTGTGACACCACCGTGATAAAAGGACGAAGGATAAGGCTCTGTGGGGTGTCTCTTGTGTTCTCTCTGTATTTGAGGGAGTAACCTGGGAGAGGAGTAAGTTGAGAAAATGGACAGCTGCTTTGTTACAGGTTATCCAATTCTAAGTTAGTAGAAAAACAATTCCAAAGCATTAAGGTTATAAAAACCCTCTTAGTCTTTTCTTACATCTTCTTTAAAAGTCTAGACATGACGTATGGTATTTAGAAATGGGTCATAAAATTGGTTCCAGTTGTATCTTTATTGTTTGTAATGGTTGTCTGATTAAGGTGCATTTAATGGAAAACCAGTTTTTGCTGTTGTAAAAAACCCTGCGATTATTTTAGTATTCTAAAGAAAATGCAATCTCTCTCTAGCTAAGCAATTCAGTTGCTCTAGCTTATTCTTGGCAGCAGGTAGCTTTAGAAAAAAATAGGAACAAGGTGGATTGCATAAATTTTGAAGTCAGAGCTTTTCATGTGTAAAATAGAACTGTGGGTGTTTAGGTTATAGTATAGCTGATGTGTTTTTCCCCATTATAAACTTGCAGGAAACATCTTGTTACTGGAAAGATTAATTGCCTATAGTGAGCTGATACCAACATTCTACTATATAAGATACATTATTAAAATTTTAATTTAACTTGCCAGTATTTTTTAATTAGAAATTCATAGCCAATTCCTTGCCCCAACAAGAGGAAAATAAAAATTATTTGGGATACACTTCACATGAACAATGAGACTTCCTTGGCATTACAGAAGTCAAAATGAGACCTACTTGTTTATGTTTGCCTTTCAGGGTTCTTTTGCATTGCAAGCTTTTTAGATCCGAATGTATCTAAGTTACTTAAAATATAATATATAATTTGGGTGTGTAGTGCTTTCTACCTGAGTACTAGGTATCCTTTTGGTTGGATGAAGATGCAGAAACTTTTGCCACCGCAGATTTGTCAACTGGGGTATCTTCTTGCACTTATAATTGGCAGCTGACAGGGGGTGTCCATTCAGTTTTGTCAGGTCTTTTGTTAATGAGAATAAGTAATTTTCCTTTTGCAGAGGAGAAATATCTGAAGTATTTGGTTTTTCAACATCACTGCTAAAAATGTTTTAATTCTCTGAAGAAATGTCAAGTACTGTGAGACTAGCATGTTACATGGCAAGACATTGAATGCAGGAAATGCATTTTAAAACAAATGGTTATTTTCTGTCTCTATGGTAAGTGATTTTATAAACACTAAGAGAATAATAAATCCTGTGGTTTCTAAAGTATTAGACATATTAGGATGTTAAAAATAACTTTCAGTGGTGCAAAATATGTGCATTGCCTTATTACTGGACCAGGTTTCAGACACTACCTTTCTTGGAGATAAGTGGTATTGGGACATAATTGCCATGCAACAATGGCCATTGCAGCAAAATTCCTTCCATGGCTAGAAACAGCCCGTCCTGTGATACCACAGAAATGTCGTATTCGTGCCATTGAAGACAGGCAATCAAATGTCTGTCTTATAAATAGAGCTCCAAAACGTTGATTCTGAAAACAGGAAATAGTTATTAAGAAGATAAATTTCATGGGATTTAATTTAATTAAAAGGGAAAACAGTTACAAAAACTGAACTATCATTATTCATCCTTTAGAAGGATAAAGGCTTTAGAAATACCTCATGGAATAGACCATTCTTAAAAGTAAGTTTTGGAGGTCGAGCAATGAAAAATGCTGAGTACCAAGCTAGTTCTTACAGCAGTGCTGAATTTTGTTAATTTTGAAATTTAAATTTAGTAAATTTTGTTTCAGAATTCTCAGTGAGAATCTTAAGAGGAAATTCAGTTTTACACTTGAGATTCCTTGACTGTAAACACATCTCAATTTTTTCTTTATACATCTTCCGTTCCTTGCTAATAGTGTTGCACTTTTCTACAATTTTGGAAAATCCTGGAAATCTGATCCGGGAATCATCAAAGCCACAGAAGAACAAAAGAAAAAGGTAAAGCCAAGAGATATGAGCTTCTTCAATAGCCTTCCACCAGCAGATCAGAGTAGTTTACTGTTCAGTACATTACCTTTCAATAAATTGTTTAACAAAAGGTTTAAAATTCCAGATTTATGGGGTTTTTTAACATGTGGAATGCATTTCAAGTCTTAACTGGTACAAAATTGCATATTGGTTATTTTGAGTAGCAAAATAAAATTGTAACTTGAATTCTCAATTTTTAAAGTTTGAAAAACAGTTAAGTGAAAAGAAAATGCAAAAAGTTTCAGACTTTTGCTGTACTGAAACAAATAGCCCATTATGGAAAAAACATTAGTTAATTTTATGAAAACTTTCTAGACTTTTAAGCACCTCTAATTTTCTTTACCTTTGTATCTAAAAGTATTAGACTGACAAACATTTTGAGGCTAAACCAGCCAAAACCTCAGGCTTTTTAGGCTGGGCTTTTATTTGGCATAAATGTCAGAGAAAATATGGGTGATCTAATGATACCTAAAATACTGTGTCATTATTTGCATCTCATATTTTTATTTTAAATTAAGCTAATTTTTCTCAACAGCCAAACTGAGCATTGAATATGCCAAAATTATACAAGCAGCAAAAGCGTTTTGTTTTGCTTTGTTTAGGTTTCCTGGAACATTCCACCTAAAATCAACTTTGAGCATCTGGTTCATGGTTGTTTTTGAAAAGACCTGTGTGGCTCAAGATCAGGCCACTTGTCCTTGTGTAGGAATGAAAATGTAATAACCATTAAAAGGATGGTGTAGATGAAATAATTTTTGTATTCTGCAATAGGTTATAGCTGAGTTCTTAGTCAATGTGCAGATTCAGATTTAGTCTGAAAATTCCGTTTCTGTTATTGCCAGTTTGCCAAAGTAAATTCCCAACTAAATTCTTCTCCTTCAACTGGTCTAAATTAAGTAGAATAGTCAACTATGACACTTTGGATTGTCTTCAACAAATTGCACAAATACACAGTTTATTTGATCTACTTGCTTAAGCAGGCAAGTGTGGTTCCAAAAGCCTTGTTGAACTGGGTACGAATTGCAAAATGCAGCTTCTTGAAGCAGATGCATATGGCTGTCAATGTTTTGGATTTCTTACAAGGCAGCTAACTGCATGGTAAAATGTTCTTTTACCAGGGGTATGAACCACTGTAGGATGTGTGTGTTAACTTCATGCAGTGCAGCACTTCCTAACATTTTCAGAATCTGTCCTCACGTTTAATGCTGTGTTAACATTTAGCTTTGAAATAACTAAGTAAGAAAATTCTTTCCAGGTGACCATGTTAAATATGTGTAGAAATGTGTAATAAGCAACAATTTCAGATATTTGTTGTTTTAATATGTCATGTCCTTTCTTTTGTGTTACAAAATAACCCAAGTCACTCTTAAAGCAAGTGAAGGAATAAGTAAATAAAATTTTCTTATAGTTCAAAAGCATAGAAGGTAGACAAAGGTTTACAAAGCACAGTGATGTGAATCTAACTGAAGTGATCCTGGGTGTGCACAAGACTTCCATTTAAAAGCTGTTCATCTGCTCTTGTTCAATTCTGTTCTCCTGAGGTTTCGGATTTTACTTGTGGACAATATTGAACTCCAGTGTTGAGTGTCAGACCATGCACATTCCTTTTTTCATCCTTTCGTTAGCCTGTAGTGTAATGTTATACTCCCACTGAAATCAGAGGGACTAATTATGAAATTGTCCAGAGTATCAAAAGTCACACCAGCAGTACTGGAATCAGAGTAGGTGACTAGGAATAAGTATAAACTAGAATTAATTTAGAATTAAATATGCATATTGGTTTAATAAAGTAGATTCGAAATCAGTTTCATCTGAATTGAATTTGTTCCTGTGTGTAGAAAGTACCTGAAATAAAGGGCTCACAGCCACAGGTCTAAAAATGCTTGTCACCATTTGTTTATATGCTAAATTCTAATTTTTGTTTTTCTTGCAGACAATAGTAGAACTTGCAGAGACAGGAAGTCTGGACCTCAGTATATTCTGCAGTACCTGCTTGGTAGTATATTTTTAAATCAATTTCACAGTTCATTATATTCTTAATTAATGCTAAGCCAAAATTAGAGTTCCTGTAATGAACATTATTTGACCTTATTATTACAGTTTAAAAGGCAGAATTTATTTGTACTATTTAATCTAAGTAATATTTTTAATACATAATATGTACACAAAAAAATGCTACAGTGAGAGAAAAAAAATTGTCACTGGAAATAACTTGCCAATGTCAAAATTCAAGGAATCCAGTATGTCTACCACCTTGGTTGGTTATGTACCTAGCAAGTCATAAAAATCATACATGACATTCCACTACCTCCATATCTTGCAAATTATGTTGTGCTTCTAGTAAAATATTTTTTTCAAAAACCAAGTGTGTTTCTGTATCTGGCAGTAGTCAGGAGGGGGGGAAAAAATCTTGATTTTGTAAAGCAAATATTACCTGCTTTTTCTTTGGAGGTTAACTAGCAAATACAAAATGCTCAAGCACATCAGTGTTAACACTGTGAAGCTGTGATTTATGTGGAACATGAATGATGTTTGTATCTCCAAATTTGAAGCTGGAAAATTATATTCAGATGTGGCACCTTAAAAATTGTGTGTGTACATACGTATATATCTAAGATCACTTCTTTCAAGACATAACCTTTCAAGAAAAATTTCTGTGAGCAATTTAGCATTCTAAGTTCCATCGAGTTCAGCTTGTTGAGTCATATTTCTGTCTTTAGAAAATAACCTGAGAAGTTTATTTTAGAGCTCAGTTATGAATGATACAGAATCATGGAACTCAAGCTCATTCTATATTTTCATTGTCAAAAGCTGAAATGAAACTGGTTGCCATACAAAGCTCAGTAGCTGGAGGTGATAGAAGAACTTTGTATGAAAAAAAATAATTCTTTGTATAAGAAAAATAATGTGAAAATCATTTCAGTGCAGTTGTAAGGATGTTTGTGTTAAACAGTGTAGATTAAGCTAAATAGCCAGGATTGCCTGAAGAATTGGTTTCAAGGTTGGAGTTCTCTGAGGAATTAATAATAACACAGTTAATTTACATGTAAATTGAGGGTTTGTATTTTCTTCTATTTAAAATGTATCAGGGTACCTTGTTTTTCTAAACAAATGTTTATTATCCTTTACAGATACGGAAGCCCGTGAGGTCCAAACACTGTGGTGTTTGCAATCGATGTATAGCAAAGTTTGATCACCACTGCCCCTGGGTGGGGAACTGTGTAGGTGAGTAATTTGCTAAAATGCTCTGCAAGGTTTTGCTGTTCTCATTTCACAGTGGAAGTGACTTGGCTTCTTAAGAAAAGCTTTTCAGTATTGAGCTTAATTCTTTTTCTACATGTGATTCTCTGCATTATTCTCATTTGTATTGTCTGTTCTCTGTCTAATTCAGTTCGCTACATATGTATTTTTATTGACATAAAGTTTAGTAATGAAAAGATGCAAAGCTTAAGTGCTGAAAAGGCATGTGCCAATTCCACGACTGATTATTATCCATTACATAAGATGAAAATTTTCATTTTGACCAATAATATTCAGTAACTTATTGGTAAAGTATGCGTATTTAAAATTGTCATGATTATGGAAGTTAGATACAGAATGACTGCCTATTGAGGTATTCTCTTTTCGACCATCCAGGTTGTCTTTTGTTCTCCCCAGTGATTATGAAGGAGGAGGGGAGAAATTAAGGCCTGGGTTCACTGACAGTCAGCAGTTCATAAATGCTTCATTGTAGTCCTTTCAAATAGATATAATAATGAATAATCAGAGTAGTTTGGTCTGAAAATAACGAGTAAAATAGTCGATCCTCGCATTTAAATTGTAATAGAACATCTCTAAAGTCTCATTGAGATCAGCTTATATCATCCCCTTGTGTTTTACGTTTCCTGCAGATTTTACTATCTGAGATTTTTTTGGTTTATATTTTAGATGTTTTACAATGGAAAAACTAAGAAAATTTTTAATTCAGATAGGCAGGGGAGCATGGGCTAAGGTTTTGCAAGAGTACTGAGGAGTATGTGTCAATGGGACAGAAAGATGCAGTATTTTAATCAGTAACTGGAAAAAAAAAAAAAAAACAACAAGTGGGAGAGGCAAGACCTTATTTGTGTGTATTGAGAGTCCGTGAGTGATGGGATTAGGGTAGGTGGAGGAAATGTTTTTTAAGTAACAGTGATGATGGAAAAGTAGAATCTGTCTTTTACTGGTGATGTCCAAAGTGGCGTAACTGGAGGTAAAAATAAACATTAGGGCCCTTGAAAGTATGCTGGGAAAAAGCATTAGAAATCATAATATGGGAGCTGGAGCTGAACCAGAGGGAGTGATGTTCTGAACAACCTTATATGGCTTCTCTGTCTCAGATTGGTATATGGTCACTCTAAGCATGGGATTGCAAAACAAAACCCATTCTTACAACAGCATTTGTGCTATGTTTGCCAAAAAGGGAAACATGAATCATGCCTTTCTGGAAAGGTGGAATTTAGATGTGTGTGGAATGTGTTAAAAGGATAAGAATGTTGCTAAAGATAGGACTGAGGAGTCTTGTAAGAGTGTTTACAGACACACTAAAATAAGTCCTTTGGGGATAAAACTTGGCACATAAAGAGACGTAGAATATTTTTACCATTTTGAAGAGGTTGACAAAAAGTGGAGACTATTTGAAAAATAAATAATTGGGAACTAGGGAAAATTGTTTTCCTCAAGATGTCAGTTAAAATACAGCAAGCAAGTCTCTAGAAGTGACGATATTTATCTTCTAAATGGAGTATCAAAATAGCATTATGATTTTTACAGGGTTTTTTTTTTTTTTTTGACTGCAGAGGATGACTCTATTCCTGCCAGTCCAAGAGGCAACTGTAGAGCACAGTACTGTGTTTTGTCTAATCTTATTCAAAATACAGTTTATCCAGTTCCTTTTTCCACAGATTTTTTTTTTTAACTGCGATCAAGATTGTACTATTTAATTTATAGTTTTAAATGCTACACCCCTGTTTTTACCTCACACATATGGATTTCCTGTTAGGCAAAATTTGGTTTAGTATCATTAAAAATGTTGCTGAAAGAAGCATCCCATCAGATGCCTCTCAGATGGACTTCTAGGCCACTGTTTAACTTCTGCGTTCTTTATAGAATGTCTTTTATGAAACTTATCAGTTCTGAAATTTAGAATGCAAATGGAAGTGATACCTTAGGGACATTCCCAGCACTTTCTCATATGCCCTTAGGTGATTGAAGGCAATACTACAACATAATTTTCTGTTTTCAGGAACTTGTTTGATTTTCAAGGAAGTGTCTTATGTTTAGTCTAGCTGGTGTTATATGTATGTTTTTCCTCATCTCTTATTTATATAGTCTTTCAGCTCACTTGCTAAAAGCACTTGATTATTTTCTGCCTCCAGAGGATGCTCTTGTTTTAGGAGGAAAACACTTGACGTAATAAAGAAGTAAATGCTGTGCCGGTAAATGATGACAGCCCAATCTTTTGTAGCCCATTATTATCTCTGTGGGTTTAGTTTACAGCCTGGAGCTGTTGGAAGGTTGCAACACTGGACATATTTTACAAACAGAAGAAAGGCTGAGTACCTCAGAATTATGATGTACTCTCATAAGAGGCATATTTTTAGCTCTACTACTATTAAAAATAGATCAGTCTTTTAGTAACTTAGTTTTCTTGCATTAGAATTCTGTCTAAAGCAGAGTCGTTTTTATCCCATTCATTGTTATAGCTAGGTTCTTAGGCCTTGTCTGTTCAGTTACAGGTATTTGTTTTACAAGTTCTGCTAGATATTTTATTTTTAGCTAGCTTCATCAAGCATCCAAGCGTGGGATCTGAGTTAGCTTATTATCAAGGGAGGTTGTATATTTGTTCATACTTTTAAGAAAGTGAACTCTGCAGTTTGATGGTTTTTCAGTGGCTTTTAAAAGATACTTACTCATGTGTAATTCATGGCTGTTAAGGGTTCTGCAGCAGCTGTCACCAACATTGCTCTAAATACTGTCAGTCAATAATTTTATTAGTTCATGAAAGACATTACAAATGAATTAGTAAATTGCAGTTGTAGTTGTAATGTGATGGAAAATTAAAGAGAAGTTGCTTTGTTGTCTGAGAAATAAAAGAAAAATCACAAGTAAACCAGCTAATTTCACTATTTTGAAGCTATAGTGGCTTAATATTGCAGAGTAATGTTTCTATGCACAATAATAAGCAGTACTTCTAAGCAAGCAATTAAACTTTCTGGTGTATTGTTGTCTTTCTGCTGCGGAAAGTGTAGTAATTTGGTCCCTGTTCTGCAACTTTAGGAGCAGGGAACCATCGCTATTTTATGGGATACCTGTTCTTCCTGCTTTTTATGATCTGCTGGATGATCTATGGATGTATCTCTTGTGAGTAAATGTGATTTTTTGTAATTTTTTTAAATTACTTTTAAATACTTTATCTCCTCATATGGATTTTTATAGATCTTTGCCTTATCGGAGTTTTGAGTATTTTTATCCTGGAATCTAACTACATATTAATATTTGACTATATTGTGTATTTTAATTTAGAAGATGATGTTTTCTTGTCCTAGATCTTTTCTTTCTTCACAGACAAGTATGTGCATATGTCATGTATTCCAGTAGGCTGGAAAGGAAAAGAGAGCAAGTAAAGCTTTTCTGGCACTTGTCATTTTCTTATTTAATTTAACACATTCTAATGTGGGCATTATGCGTTACTGTACAATAAAAATACCTGAAATCTTCCATATATCTTTTGGCTTGTTTTTTCTTTTTCCCCTCTAGACTGGGGTTTCCACTGTGAGACAAGTTACACAAAGGATGGATTTTGGACCTATGTTACGCAGATTGCTACCTGTTCTCCATGGATGTTTTGGATGTTTCTAAACAGTGTGTTTCATTTCATGTGGGTGGCTGTGTTACTCATGTGTCAGATGTATCAGGTATGGAACAGCACTTCATTTATAATGCTGTGTCTTGGGAGTGACATAAGAATATCAAATAGTTCTTCATTTAAATTTTCATGCTCATTGTGCTAAACCAAGTGTTTAATCTCTCAGCCTTGCTGGCAAAGCATCTACTGTCTCTCAGTATTGGGCATCATTCAGTTCTAATTCACGTGGCCTTTTTTTTTTTTTTTTGTGCAAGACGTTAAAATACCTACCTCCTGCTTTCCATTCTCAGAATGACAAAAAGGTAAAACAGACCAGAAAAAGGCAATAAAGACTAATACAGGATAAGAGGTGCGGGGCCAACTTATAATTATGCTGTATCTTATCAACAGAAAGGGAGTGGTAGCTTGAAAGAGGATGCAATAATTTCTTACATTGCTTCAGTGTGAGATGAGGCCATATTACTGTACTCTAATCTGACCAAACCCAAGTTTTCTTTATCCTTTCTAAGGAAAGAAAAGTCATACTGAAAAGCCTTGAAGTATGACTTGTCATTTAATGAACCATGAGACTTAATCTTTCCAGAAAGATTTCCTGGAAATAGAAATTATCCTCTAAAGCTTAGGTAAAACTTTTCAGTAAGTTTTAAGTTTTGTCCTCTGTTTTTACAATATTTGTTACTTACAACATATATCAATTTCAAAATCTTATGGTTTATTTTTGCTCCTGATAATTTCCCCAGTCAAAAACTTGTTTGTCAAAAGAAGGACTTTAAACCAGTACATTTGGTCCTTTTTTAGTCTGTCCTGTGCAGTACTTTATTGCATGTTTTCATGTGAACTAAATTACTTATTCTTCCTCTCTTAAGATATCTTGCTTGGGTATCACAACAAATGAAAGGATGAATGCAAGAAGATACAAGCACTTTAAAGTTACAACCACATCTATTGAAAGCCCATTCAAGTAAGTTTTGAAGCATATACAAATTTCTTATTTGTGTACCCTTGCATACATTTGAATCATGTTGCTTGTTGAAAGAGACACACGTAAATACTTTCAGAGTATTTTCTCTACTTGGAGTGCTGAATTTTCTCAGCTATTTTCACAGTCACACGTCCTATCCAGTTAGAGGAAGTGATTAATGTTTTGTAGTGTAGGGTGCATAAACACAGAAAAGAATGCTTTCCAGCAGTGGTTGTATTTCACTGTAGAGTTGATGGGGAAATAAATATCCTCTTTATAAAGCAGATGCTCAAACTAGAGGTAGTTGCTTACTGCAGCATGTCTGTGTTGACCTGGACATTAATTTCTATACTGGGCACTTTATCCTGAGTGATATTTACTGTGCTGTTGAATTTGCTCTGTGCAGTAGCTCCCCTTTCTCTCTACTGTTAGGAAAGAGGCTTCACTCTCTGCTATTCATGAGGAAAAGCATGGCCAAAGCTATTTGTGAGGAATGGTGCAGGATGTGGGTGTTGCATGGGTGAGAGCAAGCTGTTGCATACATTTTTTGGCCATCATTATGTGAAAGGGTAGGTTGGGATTCTGGTTCCTGTAGTGATGAGGGTGCAAGATGAAAGATGGGGGCTTGGGGATGAAATGGGAATAAGGGATCATGGAGCAGTTTGTGGAGCCAAAGCAGGACATAAATGAAGGCGTGAAGCTGGTATATTGATGGGTTAAGAGCATGTTACAAAAGGAGCTGGAAAAAGAAAAAAGCACATCTCATTCTGCTGCATATGCTGTGTCTCCTGTGGGAGCTGCTGCTCTTTCTGATGCCACACAGGGTAAAGGAGATAGGAGATGGGAATTGTCATCAGGAGCAGTCAGCATGGATTCACACAATTCTGTGCAATATGCTCTAGGATGACCCTGGCTGAACCGGGGACCCACTGTGGTCTCTTTCAACCTTGCCCATTCTGTGATTCTGTTATGTAGCAGATGGATTTCTGTGCTAGAAATTTGTTTGGTCTTTTTTTAATGTCTCTTCATACAAAAGTTGTAGTAAGAAGCAGACAAGCATCTCTGTGTAGTTGCAGTGTTCCTACAGATTAGAGTTGTAACAAAACCAGATAATTACTTTGCCTGGAAAACACAGGGTGGTACACAGGGTGGAAAAAAGTGCTAGTTTGATCCCAAATTACTGTCACATTCACAAACCACTTTAACTGAAATAGCTGCTATTATAAAAATTACGCCTGAAAATAACACTAGATGTCTGAAATAACTGACTGAGCATCACCTGTCATGTGAAACATTGACATCAAATAGTTTAATCTCCCTTTTGCTTAGGCCTGCTCTCACATATAGGAGTTTCTCTTCCAGAAAACTGTGATCTATTCAGCCCATGTCTAATTAAGTTAAAAACCCCCAGCATGTTGGGAGTTTTTATGTAGGTCTCTTAAATATTTGACAGTTAATTGATTTAGCCACAGAAAGTGCTTGAACAGTTCATTTAATTCAGATAATGCTTTCTTAATTTTGTGTTGTCAAGGGACCGAGTTGATCCTAGACCTGCAGCTGGTGAGCTAGTATGTATGCAGAAACAGATATCAGTGCATATGGAAATTGTTCAAGGAAGACATTCACTTCATGCCATTTTGTTTTGCACCACCCATCTGCACAATGCAACTGTCCTCTTAGAACAGGATCTGAACTACCAGGTTGTGCTACATAGTGGTGGACTGATAAAAACATATTTTGGTAGATAGTGGAAGAAAGTTGGCGTCTTGATTATGCCTAAGGATCAAACAAACATTCACCAGTCTCGTGACCCCTTCTTATTTCAGAATTTGCTCATCAACTTGCTGATCAAGTATGAGAATAATTCTGAACAGAGTTGGTTTTCTGAAGTTAGAAACTTTAAGGGTGAAGAATCAAATTTTTAGGTAGGCAAAAGATGATGTACTTTGTTAGATGAACTATGATATTGCTTGCTAACATGTGTTTTTCTTTTGTTTTCAGCCATGGATGTATAAGGAACATTATAGACTTCTTTGAATTCAGATGCTGTGGTCTTTTTCGGCCTGTTATTGTGGACTGGACAAGGCAGTATACAATAGAATACGACCAAACTTCAGGATCAGGCTACCAGCTAGTGTAGCACCACCTTCATCCTGTGAGCATATCATACTGAGTGGTGCCTGAAAAATTTTCTCTCTCTCTCTCTTGACTCCACATCCCTTGAAGAGTAGCATGCTATGTGTAGGGCTGATGATGAATCATAAAGGTACCTTCTCTTCATCAGAGTTTTATTAACAAAAGTAAAAATGGACAGAATAAACTGCCAAACCTGATAAGGAAGAGGAGGAAGATCAAAAAGGGATTTTAACAGTTCTTAACATGAGAATTATTCATGACAACATATTCACAGTATTTGTTATTGAGTTTTTTATTTAAGGTCTTTCACAATGGAGCATGAGATTATTGAAGTATTGACATAAGTAGTTACATTGTGCTGAGCAGAAAAATTTGTATCCCAATATCAATAATTCCACTGAAATGAGAATCTAGAATATAAAACTAAATTTCATGATACAGAGTTCACTGATTGCTATGTTGTAGTTCTTGTAATGTAATTTTTTTAATACAGATTTTCTGTAGTAAGATGTGCATTGAAAAATGTGCTTTTCAGTACTGTTATAAACATCCTATGGTGGGGATCCCCTGTAACATGCTAAGTTATAGCAGTAGGGCACGTCAGGTAATGTTGAGTAAAACTATGTTGCCCACGTTTTTGGTGATTGTTTTTGCCACCAGTTAGTGGTACAACTAAATACTTGTAATAACCCTGTTCTGAAATAATGTAGTTTGAAATAAACAACTGCGCCAATAAGGAAAGTTTTCTGTCCAAGTTAAAGCCCTGCTTAAATGCATGATACACCTGTAAAATTAGTTTACAGTATATAATGTTCAGGGAAAAACAGTGGGGAAAAAATAATTATCTTTGAAGTAATTGTATAAGCAACTTGCAAACTAGCAATGTTTTAGTATTAGGTTTGGTCCTCATACAGTACTGTGTAGTGTATTTGGAGTCACGTTAGAAGAGAAATTACATGGGGGTGTACCACAGATGTGAAAGCAACTGTCTCAGTTATAAAAAGACAAGATGGTTTTAAATTGAATGCAATTGCAGAACCCAAAGTTGCCTAAAATGCTTATTTCATGTGGATGTGAAATTATGTAACCCAAATGTTAACAAAAACAAAAAATTAAGAATCCCTGTAACAGCACGTGCACACAGAAAATGCAGAGCAGTGTTCTGAAGAAGATGGTGTATTGGCACGTGGAACTCGCCCTTAATTTCTGTTTTTAAGTTCTCATGCTACAGATGTGTTTGGAAGGTAAGGAATGATGTGAAATTGCATTCCAAAGGGGCTTTTCTTGAATGTGATGCACTGATTTTTGTTATGGTGTTTTCATATACTCATAGTGAATTGTTCACTGCTTCCTTAACTATTGTTTACAGAGAGACTGAGAATCAGTTTAGTTCTCTTCGAAGTGCTGTAGCAACCCTGTGGTTCGAGGAACCTGTGAGGGGAGTTTGGGGAGGGACCTGAAAGCAGATGTCTGAGACCAGTGTAAAGAATGTGTATCTGTATATAAATAATTTATCAAATAGTTTTTTCTCTGTGAGTGTGTGTTTAGTGTATTTAAAGCTGCTCATTTTCATTTTATTCAACCAAAAAAGTGTAGGAAGATATCTAATGAGCTTTTAGTGATGTTAAATATTGCTGTTAATAGGCATTATGCCCTGCAAATTCACTGCATGTTTGATGCTTGGCAAAATTAGCGTTTTCTGTAATATGCAGATTACAGGTAATAAAGCAATCTAGTGGTATTCCCAGCCCTTGCCTTAGTAAGAGGAGCAGTGAAACTGTAAATAGTTGATGTTCAGTATTTGCAAGTAAACATTTTTTCTGTAGCTGTTCATTGATCTCAAGACACGCACTTAGTTTGCAAGTACCAGATATCAGGATTTACAGAAGTGCAGCGTTAGAGTCCTTGAATGTTTAATACTGGAAAAATCAACGTTGTCTTGGACACTTTTAATGGGAGGGGTTTGGGTATAGGGGTCACAAGAAGCTTTGGCTACTGTTGTCAGACGAAATTTGTAATCCTAACAAAAACATGCTCTATTTCTGTGAAAACAATTGACTTCAGTTATTCATATTTTTTTCTTTTCAGAAAAAAAGCATGAAAGCTTTACACTGTGGTTTGTTTTAGTCATCAATGATGTTCTGCATATTTGTTCATTCATTTCTTTTTTCACATTTTAGTTGGGGCGTCGGTTTACTTGAGGAGCTTCAATACACTTTAATAAATATCAGCCAGCCACCAGAAGGGCAGTTCAGTGCATGATGCAAGTTTTGGTCGTATTTGCCCAGTAGCATTAACTGCCATGATTGCGTCATGCACTCCATGTCAAAAATGTTTGCAAAGGAAGAGCTGATCCTTGGTAGCACATAGCAAGCTCTGCACTATTTGCTTGTCAGTAGTTCTCTGCTGACAGATTTGTTGAGACCTGCAGAATCTGAGCGGTAGTAAGTAGTTGTGAAAATTAACGTGCATATATGGATTTGGGATGTATGAAGTTTCCAGTGCAAAATGTAACTTGAGTAACGCTGAATTGTTGATGTGAAATCATAAAGCAAGCAGGGGGGAGCCAACTATGCAGCATTTTTCTGTCAAGTTATCAAATCAAAAATTCACTTGTTGAACCAAAACTGCGTTGCTTCTGAAACTTAAGCTGATCCAGACCAACAGCAGATCAGACCAACATAATCTGACATAGGTAGAATAAATAGGAATTTTGTCTTGGCTCTAAACATGTGCTGTTCCTTTGCAGGTTTTTGTATTCTTTGATGTCCACCAGATTTTTTTTTTCAATTAATGTGTAAAACAGCATCACTACATTTTAAGCTGTGGATTTTTTGTATATTATTTATAACTGTGCCAAGTATTATTTTAATACTGTCGAGATCTTGATGTGTATTACATTGTGAACAAAAAAAAAATCTGTAAAATGTTTAATAAACTAGCTCTCCTTACATAAATTAAATCTGTTAAATTTTGTAAGTTATTAATCAAATAAATATTGACTCTTAGATGCAGTGTTTGTATTGACTTGGGGTGTGATTTCATACAGTGTAGTTTCTGTCCAGTTTTGGAAGCCTTTCTGGGAAGATGTACAGGTGTCTCACAGATGGCATGCACCCAAATCTGTAGAGATGTGAAATCCTATAAGTTACTACGCTGTTGTGGTAAATTACACCTTTGCACTACCAATTAAAGTTAGCATTCACTAATTAAACATTCCTGTCGTTTGAGTGAAGCATGGTGGCAAGGTAACATTTCTTAGGGGAGAACTCCAACTCGGGAATATTTCATGTGGCCTACTGTACTTACCTAATGGCATTTGAGGTATTCTACGGGTCAGCCAGACATCTGCTGAGCGCTAGGATGTGTCAGCAAGATGTGTGCTTCTGGGTGGCACTTTGGCACCTACCTTGGCTCTTCTGGTCCATGCCAAAGGTTAGAGTTTGAGTAGAAACAAGGTAACAACGCAAGTTCCAATTTAATCAGGGTATTCATAACCAGCAATATTTATTAAAGTACACATCTAAAGGGAAGAAAAAGGTGTTTTCTGTTGAACCTTGGTTAGACACTGAGAATTGGTGGTGTTCTCCCCTTCCCCAAGCAGCGTTCCTGGTGAGGCTCTGTCCAGGCTGGCCACCCTTTGGCTTGTCAGGGAAAGACAGGGAGGACTTTCTATCTGTGCTGGAGATCTCCATCCAAGATTTGCAGTGCTCCATCAGGCAAATTGCTAGGCTTAGGAGTCCTCACGATTTGAAAGATGGTTCCTGAGTTTGGGGTTTTTTTGGAAAGAAACCAGCCCTCTACACCCTCATTACACCTTGACTGGAGTTCAGTGCCTTGCACTTCCCATAGCTGCCTTTTAGTAAAATCAGTTTTTCTTGCTATGAAAGCAATGGTGATGGTATGAGTAGCAAGACTGAGAGGTTTTCCCTAGGTTTCCTAGGCTGTGCTGTTGCTTCTGCCTCACTGCCACCTGAAATGGGCTGGTTCAGACTTACTGTTGTCTATTTCAGCTCTCATCTTTCCTGCGCTGTGAACTGGACAAGCTCTCGGGTCACAGTTTGAGCTGGCTTGTTTTTCCTCCTATCCACATGGTTCCTTTATAACCTGTACAAAATGCCCTTTGTGTATTATCTTGAGTAGTACATATTTTTCTAATTAGGCTTTTGGCTTGGACTGCTTCACTGCCTCAGACCACAGTCATAGATGTTGCTTGAAACTGCTTTAGACTGCACTGACACACTTGCTTAATGTTTTGTTGCAGCATTCCCAGTCTTCAGTGTGTTTCCATAAATTCAGTGTTGTGAAGGGTTCTTTTAGCCAAAAAAAGTAGCAGCCTGCTTCCCAAACCAGACAAGAGTTTCAAAGTTCTTTTTTTTACCTAACTTCTTAATCTGCAGCCATCTTAGTGGAGTATTCCTGCACAGTAAGTTCTGTGCATAACAACACCTCAATACCAAAGCACGCACAGCCCCCCAGAACATTATGGTGAAAATGGTTTGGTTTTCATTTAATAGAGCCTGTGCCAGAGACAGGCAGCCATTTGGGCACAGTTACCCCTTATCTATCACTCCTAGAGCTATCACGGCACAGAGCAGTAGATGGAGATTCACTACATCTGTGCAGCAAGCAGCTCCTTGCACATGCATATATGATGGTGTGATACTGGAGGAGAATCATTCAGCTCTGAAGGCCATGGCTGTGTATGTCCAGCTTTCAGCAGAGCTGTGCATCAAGTCTACAAAGCATTGTTCTTCCACCCCTGAAGTACCCAGCACTGCCCTCACTTTTATTGCTGACAAAGTAGGCAACACTTAGATCTAGGGTACATCAACAAGCAAAGCTTTATTGAATTTAATACTCAGTATTAAAAGTGTTACGGTGTGATATACAAGGCGAGGGAGAAAAGCAGTGTGTGTGTTTGTTTTTAAAATCATCAGCTGAACATACACTACAGTTTAGTATCTGTTTCACAGTAGTTAGTAACATTTAGGAAACTCTCTTGTTTCTTCTAGCAGGATCGCAGCAGAGCTGGAAGGCGTTTTTAGGCCCCTCACTGGGCGTGAACGAGGGCACCTGCTCCCTGGCCGTACCCAAATCCCTTGGGGCCAAAGTTCTTCGCATAACAACCTGCGAGAAAGATGAACACACAGTAGCTGAGTCTTCTGGCACATTAAGAACAGCAGCTGTCCAGGCAAAGCCTCTCAGCAGCTTCTCCTGAGTCACCAGAATATCCTCCTGGGAAGCAAGGCTTAGAAACGCTTTGTTAAGCTCCGTAACTGCCAAGACTGAACGCAATAGCCAGGACTGCTCGGTCTGTGTAGCTCCCAGCCCAGTCTGTGAGAACAACTCACAGGTCGGTTCTGTGGCTTGGTATCTGTTAAGGCATTTGTTGTCATCACACCCGTGTGTGGATCAAGTTTATATCCACAACCACTCAAGAAGGCTGAGCAGGATGCTTGCTGGCTTGTTTCCTTACTCTGATCAGGCACAGGCAAGGCTGCCGCTGCTGCTGTATGTGATGTTTTACTTGATGCAGATGTCAACTACATCAGCAGCTTCAGTAGTATCTCTCATTTTTTACTCTATTCCTATGACTTACAGAGCACTTCCATGTGAACATGCACCTGAAAGTTTCTTATATTAGCAATATATTGACCATTTGTCTTTTTAAGACATTATCTTGAACCATAAACAAATAGTCTTTGCTTCTTTTCTCACCTTTGCAATAGATTTCTCCCTCTTTTTCAGTTAGAGTTGTAGATTCTAGGCTTTTTCCACACTTGGCACAGCGGAAGCAGTTCTTGTGCCATGGCTAGAAAAAAAAATAAAGAAGATAGTATTAATACACAAGATGCCCAAGTTGGCAAAAAAACCCACATTAACTTCAGATAACTGCATCACTTGATTAGAGACTGGTGCAATGAAAGCCAGCTGAAGTGCACCAAGTAGCAGACAAGAGCATCTGCATTTCCATAAGCAGCACAGAGCCCCAGATTCCACCCAGCATCCTGCTCAGAGCAGCATTCTGAAAGTTTTGGGCTTGCTGTGACCGATTCAGAGCACATCTTGGTGCTCTGTAGCGAGTGAGTCAGACAGCTGGCAGACTGACATGCAGTTTTACATGTTATTTTCAAAGACCATCCCCCTTTTGCTGGAACATACAGCATCCCTCACAAGCTGCACACCTCAAGATTGTTTCCTCTTCTTGGTGAGAGGGGCTTCTCTAATCTGCTTCAAGTCTCTAGCACGAGACAGTATGAAACCTTCACCTCTCAAATCTAAGGTGATCACTTATCACCCTGCATTTTAAGTGCTTCTTTTTCAATTAAGTTGATTGATTTGACTATTTCCAGCGCAAAGAAATGCAATTTTAAGGTAATTGCCCCTCAGCTGATTCCCTGCTGGGACTGACGTAACACACCTTGCTAAATTTGAAGTCCACATAGCAGGTACAAAACAGCACATGCAGCTCCTTACCTTTCCAGCTCCTATTACTTTCTCTGCGGCATAAACAGAATCACCACACCTAGAGCATTTCTCTGTCCCTCCAAACTTCTGAGCAAACTTGGAAGGGTTTGGATTTGTGGTGGGCCGGTGAGGAGAAGGTGTGCTGAAAGAAACAGAACATTTGTTTTCTCTGCTCTTTTACTAAATGATCTCTTGCTCTGCTTAGCAACATGAACAGACCAGCACATGGTACAGAATACAGGACTGCTGCAAAACTAGAGAAGTTGCCAGCAAGGCTATCCAGTTACACTTGCTTAGGAAAAAAACAAAGCCACAACAACAAAAAGAGAAAGGCCGTGCTTTATAGGATAAAAAGAAGCTACTGTAAAGGCTAATTTCCTGAGGAGCCTTCCTCTTTTCACTTAACTAGAAGAGATGAATTCTATCAGGACATGGATTTTTGAGATAGTAAGCTACAAATAATTCTGTTAAGTTCCTGTCCACTTATTATAATCAGGAACCTGAATGGATCACTGAACCTGGCTGGAGAGCATACATCATACAAACATTAACCAATAATTTTGGAACTCGCATGAACCAAGTTGTGAGACATACCTCAGCTTCCTTCCACATGCTTTGCTTTACAGCAAGAACTTAAATCAGACTAGGAATGTTTACTATCTAATGTGACTTTTGGTTTTGGCTATAATTAAGAACAAATGGTACTTCATTTACTATTAAAAATTCATTCTGCTTGTACCCCAGAATGTCAGCTGTCCAAATCCATCCCTGCAAGAACCCGTTGAACCCATTTCCAGCTTACTTAGGAGAGCAATATGACACTCACAGTCATCTCTGTGAGCTCCTGCAATGCCATCAGCAGCTCCCTAATCCAATCCCCTACGGCTCGTTCATAGGACGAATGTGTCCTTGCTCACACTAACTCCTGCTTCCACTGTTCTGACTCCCAAAGTCACCAGTGGGAGCTTTGTGAAATGCAGGTTCAATGCCCTGCATTCAACTAGACTGGGGTATTTTGCAGCATTTTTATTCCTAACATGAATATAAACAAAATCCAGCCTGAAAAACTCCTCTAAAAACAGTACTGAAGGACAAGGGCCATGCACCCCCAACTCAGTTCACTCACCTCTCAAGCTTGATGCCTAGTCTCTCTCCCCTGTCCATGTTCAGTGTGCCTGCCCCTTGGCCATATCCATAACCTTTTGGGCCGTACTTTTTCCCATAGCAAGATTTGCAGTAAACTTCAGCATCATGAATTGCTACAGTTGTGCTGTCCAAGTTTTTCCGGCAGACCACTGGAGGTTAAAAAAAAAAAAAAAAAAAAAGTTAAACTGCCTTAAGGGACTTACTTCCATCAGCACACATAGTAAGCCAAAAATCAAGTGAGAAGTGGTCTTATGGGTTTCCCTGTCCAAAATTCTTCCCATTAGGCTGTGGGACCACCAGAGATTAGAGGGAGCAATGCTGTTTGAATTTGTGAATTGTGGGCTCTATTCCCTCCCACCTCTTCATGACCGTGACATTTAAAGCCTGGAAACTTGCTGTGGTTTGATGAACGAGGCTGCTCAGAAACCCGGAGAGGGCAGTCAGCAGTTTCCCTTGACAGATGCCATACAGCATGAAGCAAAAGCCTATCAGTACAGAAGAGCCCCTGTCCTGCCCTTTTGGCCAGTGTGGGGCTGTGGAAGAAAACAAACCTTCAAGGTTCCCCCCTGCCCCCCACCTCAATACTGCTTCAGGGCAGAGCCAGGGCTGGTTCACAGCTGTCACTGGAGGGGCTGTGCTTTTCTGGCATTCCTACATTGTCCTTCAGCACAATGCAAGCCCCCCACTCAAGGTTACAGTGGAAGCAAGGACTATTTCCTTCTTAAACCTCCTTTTGTACGCCAACTGGCACACTCTTGTCATCTGCGACAGCATTATGCCCATGAAAAAGATTTTGGGGAGAAAAAAAGAAATGCCTTCATGCTTTTTTTGTTTCAAGATTTTAATGTCTTCAAAACACTGGGTGACTTTTGCTTATGGCAATCATTAGCCAAAGGTTCTTTTTATAAGACACTAATATCCAACAATTAAATCAATTAATGCATGTTTGTTAAGTCTACTGACTTTAACCCCAACAGAAGTATGCACTAAGGAAAACCACATAGTCAGACACACTAGATCCATTGTTTGACTGTAAGTTCCAGGTTTCTTTTAATAGTAACTCCCATAAAAGGCTGAAAATGAGGCAGCCGAGGCATCTAATCTTTGGTTTTTGTGACCACTGTAGAGCTCAAGGGAAGGAGTGTAGGTGTGCCGAGGTTCTCAAGGCCAGCACAGCACACTAAGGTTAGGCAGCAGACTTAACAGTAAACTTGTTTGAGGGGCCCAGCTGTAACTGCAGCTAATGTAAGAAGGCTAAACCCATAGGGTCTGCCCATATGTATTAATCACCAAAAAGTGGGGCAAAACAGTTGTGCATGTTCACAATAAGGTAAAATTCTCTGATTCAGACAGAGAGGCTGTCTGCTTGCAAAGTAGGAGCCTCCGATTCACAGGGACCCTTTGTTCCCTTCATCTAAACAGAGGTATTTTCAGCAGAGAAAGTGATTTTCAATGCCTCACTGGGCTTGTTGGTTGGACTGGAAAATAATGCTTTGGACTCCTTTCATCTGAAATAAGCCACAGGCCCCTGTGCCAAGAAAGTTTAGGCTTTTGGCTGTACTAAAGCATCAACAACTCGGCTGTGCTCATGCACGCTGCTGTGTCCTAGTCTGCACAGGACTCCAGGGCAGCAGTTCGATAACTTCCTTCAGCATCTGCCAGGCCCAGGACCACAGGGAGAAGCCCAGCTGAGCTCAGATCAGTGCAAACTGGGCTTCCTCCTCTGCAAGAGCAACACTTAAGCCAGGTTTCCAACCTCAGGATCCCTCAGACTCCTGAGGAAAAGGCTGGCAAGAGTGCAAATGGGTGTGCTCTGCTCTGAGATGTACATCCCACCCCCTGATATGATAGAACCTCTCCAGGAGGTGAGCTCTCCCCTTGGGACTGCCAAGCCCAGGAAGCACATGGGGAAGCAGGAATCAACTCCCACACATGAATGGACAAAGTCACCTCTGGCCACTACCATCCCCAGTGCGTCACAGGTACCAGCTGAGTCTGGGACGACTCCTGTGGATCAGCCCCTTGCTGCTGCAACCCCCACAGCTACACCAGGAGAGATTTAGGAGGAGAATACTTACTGCAGAGGAAGCAGCACCGGTGGAAGCTCCTCCCGTCGCACTGCACTTCCTCAGCGTGGTAGACAGTGCGGCCACAGGCACCACATTTGTTGCCACCTCCCCAGTTCGGCATGGTGGTTCTGTGTGCCCAGGCAGGCAGGAGGGGAGAAGGGGAGATGTTTGTTAAACTCAGTGTCCTCCACCACCCTGGCCCCAGGACAGCTGGGGTTATGGGCTCCTTTAAACCAGATCTGTGAAGTTTGGGCGGCATCAGAGCACAACCCTGCAATTTCATCAACTGTTTAAAAACGTGACCTTCCACGGCATGAGAAGTTTTTGGGATCGGTTCAACTTCCCAGCTCTTCAGATGCCAGACCAGACTTAAAGGCTTAGGTGGGCTCTCTACGGCTATTTGTAAAAGCAGACAAACTGGCAAGGGGAACAGAGACCACTGCTGCTAAACAGCAAGAAAAACAGAGACACAGTCTTCATAAGCCATGTCCTCTGTCCCTACCTGGGGATTTTGAAAGTTACATAAATTGGATATGAACAAATTACAGTTTCATGCACAAGAGCTTTACTGTACCTGGAACAAATGCCCCCCTAGACGGATATAATTTCAGTTTCTACGCTTAATGCTGGGCCTCTTGTCTGATAGAAGCAAACCAATTGTGCCAACAACGGCATTTTGTTTTACTGCAGGGCCTGTCATTTGGGATGTGGTACAAGCCAAAGTTCACTTCACTGGAAAAACCCTTATTAGGGTTGTAGGAATGTTCTGAACTCCTTTGAGATCACATTACACTTCAAAGAAATTTAAGGGGAATTATTTTCCAGAGACTCCACCCCTGTTACATGAACTGCACCTTTACCAGGCAGGTATATCAACCAAACCCTCAAGTAGCCACAGCTGGTTTAAAAGGAAATTAAACCCCCTCTCCTGCATTACTTGCAATGGACACTCAGAAAACTATGGGGACAGGCATCTCACCCATTGTGTCTACCTGTAGCCTTGGGAACAGTCTCTTTACGTTAAGCCAAAAGCAGTGGCTCTCCCATGTCAAGCTGTTCTGCTCCCTCCTGAGCTCCCCTGCACTCCCTGTCACCACCACCAGCAGCTCCCCCCCAGCTCGACAAGGAGCTAGCTCCTCCAGCTCCTCCCATGAACTGTCTGGGGTTAAAGTTCCCAAGCGGAGCCCTGCCCATCACCTTCGAGATTTCTGGGGCTTTCCTCTGGCCCCCACCACCGTGAGCCAACACAGCTGTTTGCTGAAGGCTCAGCTCGCTGTCAGCCCTGAACTGCCCTTGGCTTGTGACTGCTGTTTAAGGCTGGTTTGCTCTCCTGCAGCTCAGCGCCATCACCTCGCACCAGCACAGAGGCCAATGGCAGCCAGACAGGGTTACTTCCTCCATGAGCTTAACCCAGCAGAGCTGCTCAGCACTCATCACCCCCAGCGCTCCTTATTGATCCTCATTTCACACACAGTTTTTGGGCGAGGACCATGGTTTGCCCACTGGAAGCCCAGAGGGCACTTCCTGCCACCCGACCCCACCAGCAAGAGCATTCCCTCCCTGCAGAGTCCCCACAGCAGCACTGCAGTACAGGTCAACCATCAGGGAGAGAGGCTGGGAAGAAAATTCTTGGGAGCTTCTGACTTTTCTCTGCAAAACTCACATTCAGTTACCCAGAGAAGCTCTCCTAGGCCTGCCAAGGAGAAGATACACACAACAGCATCCCCACATAAAGCCCACAGCCTGCTGCCTTCAGTTAACTTTGCACTCATCCCTCTGCGCCAGAAGCAGAGGACTACCAATATCCAGTTGCCTCTCTCATCAACAGAGTGGAACTGGAAGTGCTGCCCCAGGGAGTCAGACGGGAGCACTTTGCTTCAAGAGCTCCTTTCTGTTAGGGCTCTTCTCCCAACATGTGGGACAGGCCTCAGTGCAGAGCAAACCACCTCGCACCCCAGGCAAGGTAGAGCAGACTCACAAATCACTACTAGAGCAGCAGTTTTGGCTACGCCTGAATTATGTGACCCACCTGGCTTGGTAAAACAAGCCTCCTGCCCCAGCAGCAGTTCAGCAGTTTTAGGGGTGCAACGTAGGATGTGTGGCTCCCAAGTAAGACATGCTGCCAGGTAGCTGCTACAAGACCTTTGTCCAAGACAAGCACACAGCCATTCATGGCATGTGGGAACATAAGATTAGTTTAGTAACCTAAATTGGGGCACCTTAGGTGCATTCCTAAGCAACAGCTTAGGAAACTTCCTCAGAGTGGCTGAGCAGTGCCACTTGCACACTGACACCAATTACTGAGATAGCCCTTTGTTTAATACTTCCATGGGATTAGCATCATTACTCCTCCACGGTTTAGCACTAATACCCTGACCTAGCTCATAAAATTGGTTTTATGGCATTTCCCACTTTGCTTTTGTCATTCTTGGCACAACTGTATAGTCTAAAAATCAAGATTCCATTTCTTTTATTCAAGTGCTTGGCTGTGCTACCGCACAGCAGCTGACATCAATCACAGCAAAGAGCGTCCTTATTTAAAGAGAATATAGGCCGCACAACGCTTTGGAAAAGGAATGCATGGACTGGAAAAAAAAAAACCAGGAAAAAAAGGAGAAGAGATTCCTTTCCACTCTGTATGCTTTCCAAAACCTAAATGGTATTGGATACAACAACTAGTTCTGTCTTTTCCTCTCATCACCACGATGCTCATGTTCTTTTGTGCATTTACATGAGCCTACATTACTTTGATCACTTTTTTAGCAAACAATTATTTAGTTTTCATGCACACTAGAGCTGAGGACCTGAATCAGGTTTCCCCAGCTTTGCCCCAGATATCACAATATTGGGCAAGACAGGGTGCAGCTCCACCCTTTCTTCCCGAGAGCGACAAAATACTAGACGACCCGACAACCATTAGCTAACTCAAAACTTCTGATAAGGGCTCTGGGAATTCATTAAATGAAAAACAAAAAAGGAACTGCACTCGGTACTTCAAGGTAACCGTGTTCTTGTCCAGAGAAGGTATTTCCATTTATCCTCCCCATGAGGTCCCCACGACGGCTTGCGCGGGAAAAACGGCAATATCTCCTCGGTTAGTGCAGTAAGTCAGTGCCCAGGAGCGAGGGGCTGGTGCTCCTGCCCCGGCCCGTCCCGCTGCCCGCGCTCCTTCCCGAGCCGCACGGGGAGCAGCCTCGGCCCTCCAGCCCCGCCGGGGCTGCCCTGCNTGGCGCGGCCCCGCCGCGGCCCCCGGCAGGCGGCCGGAGATGTCCCAGCTGCAGCCTCGGGCCGCAGGACCACGCTCGTGCTTTTAGCCAGTGTTAGGATTTTGCTTGACGTTCCTGCAGGGTCCGTGACCGGGTGTTTCCCCAGAGCACGGAGGAGGGGTGCAGGGCTCGGGAATGAGGTTTCCCAGGACGTGGGGAGCGGGTGAAGGCAGGGGCCCGTGCCCGGCTCGTGGGACTCGTGACCGCAGCTCCCGCTGAACCACTGCTCCGCTGGGGACTGATGAGGAGGGGCCTTAATAGTTTCCGCAAAAGGCCAGCAATTAGGGCTGTCTACAGCGTGCTGGAGAAAACCGCCCGAGGCTTTAGCTGCTTTTTGCAAGCGTCTGCATCTCCCAGTTTCCCAGGGCCGTTGCACGCTGGCTCTGTCGGTTTCAGGTGCGTGCACAGGACTCCCTGTGTCTGGCAAGATTAATCCAATGCCGAATCACCCACTGGTTGCCCACAGGAATGCCAGGCAGCACGGGAACGACCTTTTCACACGCGGCAGAGACAGAGCCCAGGAGTGAAGCCCAGCGAGCTGGGTGGAGGCAGCCCCTAGAGCCCTCCTGCACACCAGAGCGGTGAGATGGGCCGTGTGCTGCCTGGGCCAAACAGATCCGCGGAGCTGTTGGCACGGACAGCTGGGTGACGTGCAGCCTGGGCCCAAACTGCCCGTACTGTGAGGTGCCTGAAAATGACCTCCACACAGGTCAGACAATGAGGAGAGTTACCTCTTCTCTCCCCTTAAAACTTTCTTTCCGTGTACCGCAGCCTGCTTGCTGGCAGCTGCAACTTGCTGAGATTTTTTTGCCTCCCAGTTTTTAATTTTCTTTTTTTTCTATTTGCAATGAATTTTGAATGACCAGACTCTGCATGATTTATGTGAGTCTCAGAGTCCTGCTCCATAAGCAAAGCCAGTATCTGTTCCTGTGGAACAAGTTGGTATTCCCTGTGAGCAAGACCAAGGGTCTGACATCTGGCGTCATAAAAAAAGCTTTATGCTAGGCTTTGAGGGAAGTGAACACCAGCGTAAGCAGAAGTGTTAGCAACTGTTGTTTCTCGAACTGGAGGTTGCATGAAGGGAGAGTCAAAGTCGGACAAGTAAGAGGCCTATGAGTCAGAGCAGGCGGACTCCATTTGCTGCAAGAAATGCCTTCGCTCTCTTGTCCAACCTGTCCTGCTCCCAGCCCTGCTGGAACTGCATGTGATGATGCTATGTTATTTACCATATCTCCTCGGGTAGCCTCCAGAGCTAATAGATTTTGTCTTTTGATAACATTTTCTACAGACTATAAAAAATAAACAGCAGAGATCCCAATGGGAAGAGAGAAGCTTTGCAGACCTAGCAAGGTCTGACTGTACTCAAAGAAAGGAAATTCTCACTGTGACTAAGGGGCCATGCTGGTATGAAATAAAATACTCCTCAGTGGTGAGGCACTGCTGAGTGAGCTAAAAGACAGTCTGACATCCCACATTTCATTTTCCCATGGTTAGTACTTAGTCATTTTGTCAGAAATAGGGTAACTATGAGGGTCAGACATAAGTATATCAAGTAAGTCCATTACTATAGGAACAATATTAAGGTATACATTACTGCAATACTTGGGAATAATACCTTGGAATGAAGGAAAACAGATGAAAGAATGAAAACTTTTGCCACATACTTTATTTTTATTGATATGGACAATTTTTATCAATAAATTTTATAAATATAAATATGCGTAGTATATTTGTTATCTATAAAAACGTAATTATTTTATTTGTAAGCATACTTATTCTACCTCCTCTGCAGGTCTCTTTTTTCTCATTTCCTTCCTGAGAGCATAGTTCAGAATTTCTTTAAGGTAATGCCTGAATCCAGCCCTGCTGCATTCCTCCTTGCTGTCCTGCACTCCTTCAGCCTGTCACCCTGAACATGCCTGCCATTGCCCAAGCAGCCCCACTGCCCCCTTCACCTTCCTCAGCATCCTCCTGACCTGGTCCTATCCTTCCTGTGTTCCTGCCCTACACCTGCTGTAAACTACTCTTTCTGATTCACTCAAAATTTCAAATGGTGCCTCTACTCACCGGCCTGGGGAGGAATTCCCTCCTAAACACTGTGGCAGGCCCCTGTAGGCAGCCTGGCTCCTGCAGTCTGCCAGGCTTTTGTCTGGCTGTTGCCATTTTGAGCTCAGCAGATTATAATTAGGACAGTTTATTTCTGAAAAGTAGTGTTCAAGTGTATTAACAGCTCCTGTTCCCTTCCTCTGCTGATTTGGCAGCTCAGGGGTGGGGGAGTGGTACTGTGTGTGTTCCCTCTCTGTTCTTCTGCTTCCTTAGCCATGGGAAAGCCCACAGGCTCTACACAAAACTAATTCTCCCTTCACATTGAAATTCACCTGAATCCCTTTTATCACCTCTGAACAAATTTCTCAAGGTTTTAGCCATGCCATGATTTTATGCAAGAGTTGTTTTCCATGTTTTGAAAAGCTGAGTAAATCAGCAGCTTGTTTGACCTAGTTACTTCTCGAAAGACTTGGCACACATCAGTGTACTTAGGCCTTTTGCATCCTCTAAATACCTTCCACTCACCTGGGATCATCGTATCCTCATTTGATCTTGTAAGCATGGCCCCATGTGTGCCTATGACAGAGTCAATCTGCTCTGCTGGTAATCTTTGCTGTCATTTTCTGAAAGTTTATTCTAGTTAGTCTCAAATTTATTTGGCAGGGGGTATATTCATATTCTGACCCTTTTTTTGTTGGAACAAGTTTTATCCAAATACTGTTACCACTGACTAACTATCTTAAATATGTTCTCATAAGAGCATAATTTTAGCTATTTTTCCTGTTAGGAAAGCTGTTTTGAAGCTAGCATTAGAGTTTATTGTTTACCAGCCTGGGAGGTCAGACACCGTGCAGTGCTTCCCATGGCACCTTGGTTAATTTCTCACTGGCCATCCCCCAAACTTGCCCCTAGTAAAAGGGATTTTCAAGTGCAATATCAGCTGGTGAAAAATTAATTTGTGACCACCATTACCCAGATCTGTCCTCTCACAGAAGGAACTATGTGTTTAGCTAATTTCCTTGTCTAAGCAGCCATGCATCTCAAGAGTGTTATCTCATATAAATATGATAATGATAAATTAGTGATGTCTGCACAAATTAATGGAAATACAACAGACAATTCTAGCATTTACCAGAGCTGTGATTTTTGGTTTTTAATTGTCTCTTCAAGTCCAATGTACAGATATGGAAAACATTCTCAGTATAAGAAGATGGTGCTTTCTAAGGGTATTGATTTCTTCATTATTGGTCATGTTTTTATTTTATTTTGCCTTAGGGGCTCCAAGCAAAAATGGAGGTAGCTGCAGAGCTGCCCACTGTTACAAGTGTAAGTGCTGCTGGGATTTTAAGGAGATTGAGCAGTGGGTTTTGATTCAGAGGCTGTCAGATTCCTCTCCAGTTCAGCAAAGTTTTTGGGACCCAGTGTGTTCCTGGACCCCCAGGGTAGATGGATCCATTCATTCTGAGGGTCTTGCATGCAATGCTTCAGCCTGATGTGAGACTTATCTAAATGAAACACACAGTTTGCATCTAATCCTAAATACATTTAGTGAGGTAAAGCACAATGTAGGCTGCCAGTGATGAAGTTCTCAGATCCCAGCACTGTAAAAACCCAGCAAAACATTGCAGTTACAATACTGAAGTTCTAAGGGTTTGGACGGAGGTTTCTGAAAAGTCTGGGGAAACATGAGCTCTATTTTAGATGCCAGCTCAGCAGAATATGAATACCTGGACTAGTAATGCTGTCACCTCCCTGGCAGGAGGCATAATCTAGGCTGAAAGTATGGATTTCTTTAATAAAGCTCAGTTTTTTTTCACTGTACACTCACGAGGTCAAATTATCCCTTGAGTTGTGCCATGGAAAAACCTCCTGGCAAGAGCTTCAGTAATCTCAACCATGTACAAGTTCTGTTACTGACTGACAGAATATCATTAGCGGAGGACAAAATCTGAGGACCCACACAGCTTGTTCCAATAATACTGCTACTGATTTTGAGGGGGGGCAGGGAAATGTGTTTAATATTAGATATATAGCAAAGAGGGGATAGCTAGGTGAAAGGCTCTGACTCTACTGTTTTCAGAAAGCTTCCCAGCTCCATCAGGCTGCTGAACGCAAACAGCAGTTTCTCCAAATACATAATTTCAAAAAGCACTGGTTGGGCTAAAAAAAAGAGCCCACATGATCTTTTTTCCCCCCACTGTCCCCTTTCCCAGTAACTCTTAGGACTCTAAACCCTTCTGTGCCATGTCAGCACCTCTGCATGCAGCTTCTTGTCCTGATGAGAAGAGGAAGCTCAAAGGCAAGTTATGCCAGGGTGTTACATCACCTGTGAGCAACCTTCCTCAGAGCCACTGGCAATCTTGTGCCAGAGCTCCCTGCTAAGTGTTGTGAGAAAGAAGAGGGCGGACAGTTTCCAAGTTGCATTGTGTTGCCATTACATGAAGTTTCCAGCATCTGTGCATCAAAGGAAAAGCATTTCAGACTCCACAGAAACAGCTAGGGGGTGGTCAGCAGTAAACCCAGCAACGTGCTGGTGCTTGCTATAAACTGTTGCTACAAAAGCTGTCCCTGCCCCTGGCCGCACAACATGCCAAGATGCAATGATGCTTTACCTTTCCCAGGCTAGGAACATCAGATGTAGAGAAAGGAAGTGAAAAATTTAGCAGAAAAACTATCCCCCTGAAGGAGAATAAGCTATTAAGTGTGGTGGGACTGGTAGTTTCTAATATGTCTCCTTGCAGCCAGCAGTGCTTTAATTATCCTGACTGTCTGCAGAGGGGCTAGGTAGAATTTTGTTCTCATCTGAACAAAACATGAACATCAGACTCCTTTTTACTGACTGTAATGCCAGTGACAAGCACATGTCATTTGGAAATGTATGAGCATGCTGTGAAGCCTGTTTTTCTCCAGGAGTAGAAAAGGAAAGGGTAGGTAAATCTCATCTCACTTTGAATCTCCTGGTGGGAGAAAGACAGGACTCTCCAAAAATATGATTGTGCTTCATTAACAGCCACTGAAGGGGAATAGGTGGCACTGGTGGTGCTTCTAAGACTGGATGTGGCAGCAGCAAGAAGAGCCAGCCATGAGATATAGCCTCTGGTCCTTTTGCCAGAAAACTAAGCACCTGAAGCAGGCTCTGTCTAAAAAAGTGAGGGTATCCTGGCTGCAGACAGCTTGCCAAGGGAGACCTGTGCCTGAGAGCTATTCCCAGCCTGCAGAACTCCTGGTTTGGTGTCTAGCAGCTGTGAGTCTGAGCCCCTGTGGTGAGCCAGCAGCAGCCCTGCATTTGTGTGATGCCTTTCTCCAGCGGATACCAGCTACAGGTGAGGCTGCATTAGCTCCTGCCATGAAAGTGAGCTTCCATTAAGATCTCAATGGACTCATTTCTGTCTCTGACATATCCCTGGTGTGCGGGATCCGTGGCAGCAGCTTTGTGGCTCTCTTGATTTAAAAGACGATTATCTGCCAAGGAAGGTGGAAAACTTCCTGGAATGGAAAGACACCCCCTCCCTCCAATTTATTGTGACTGTGTGGCACAACAGTAATACCTCACATCTGCATTTTGAAGCTGAGCTGCTCACCTCAGTGCTATCTGAGGAGGAAAGAATACCTCATCAGTTCAATCAGTTAATCTGGTTATTAATTAATGTAGTTATCATCGCTGGTTGGAGTATTTTAATTATGTCTCTCACTAAATCATTATTTGAACCAATAAAACCAGGTAATAATAGTACTACAGAAATCCTGATTGTGTGCAAAGGTTTCAGCAAGGAGAAGATGGCCAGGACTGAGTGCTTGGAGATGTGTTTGTGATTGCATTAACATAAAAGCCATTGTAATGCACAGTGAGGGCCCGATGTGAGCTGCCCAACTGAAACTGCTCATTTGGGATGCTGTTTTCCCCCATCAGCAGATATATCCATCAACCAGCACTGACACTGGAACTCCCCATGTCCCTCGGCCCCAATGCTCATTCCTACTCCCATTCCTGCCCATGTTTTACCCCTCCTTTTGGCCACAGCATTAATCAGGGTGTTCAGTCCCCTGTTAAAACCAACTGTGCAAAAATCCTACCTAGCGGCAATGCTGCATCATCAGGAACAAACTGTTATAAGGCACTCTGCTTTTCTGTGGTTTCTTTGGATAGCATTTTATGACCCCTTCCACACACAGCAAGTGAAAACAACTGAGCTCGGGAAGAGCTCTTTGGCCAGCTTTTGCACATCACACAGTCTTGGCAGTGATCCCTTTTTTCTTGGCACAAATACAGAAGCTCTAGGAGGCTGGGGGTGTCAGAACCTCGTCTGCACGGCGCCGATGGTCAGTTCTCAGTGCTTGGCTTAGTCATCACTATTAATGCTGCATTCGAATTATGGCAACCACTGTCATGTAATGCATGGTCTGTGACAGCCACACACCATCCTGCTGTGATAGACCAGTGCCTGTAAAGTACAGATCTCTTTTGCTGAGAAATGTGGGCATAAAAAAGCAATGAAAAAGCTGAAATGATTCCTATAGAAATTTTATCACTTGGAGAGAAGATCCAGCATCAACAACAGTGAAATTCCATGGTCAGGAAAAAGCCCAAACAACTTCCAATATTTTCCTTAATTGGATTACAAATTTCAGGTTTGGAATACATTTTGAAATCAATTATTCTTCTATCTTTGTTGTGCTGTCAGTTTTTTTACTCTTCATTAAGCAAGGCAATAAAATGAGGCTGTTGTGTTTCTTATTGATTCTGCTTTGTGTTTGACGTCTGTTTATCTTCCTAGATCTTAGGCCACAGTAAACTGTTTTCTTTTCTAGCACAGATGAGATAGCTATCTGCACAAACTTTAAAAATAAGGGAATTGTCATTGTATACCGCAGTGTAATTTCTGGTCTTCCTTGAAGTCTATATTCTTCCATACACTTAATTAAAAGACATATTACACATGTATTGTAGGGAGGTTGGGAAGACAGCCTGCTTAACCCAACCCCAAAAGGAGACGTACTAACAGAGATTGGAGGGGAGGTGGTTGAGATAAGGGATTAAAAAAGGATTTTAAAGAGGAGTGTTCTGGAGGTTGCTTTGTAGGCATAAGTGGGAGCACTGTTATAGGCAGAAGAGAAAGTGTCAAGCTTGGAGTAAGCATAGGAAGCAAAGAGAGTAAACAGGGTAAATGTGTAAATATGGGAAACAAGATGAGTCATATTAAGGGAAACTGGAACAGAGATAAGTAGAAAGATAATATGCAAGATCCCGGTGGAAAAGATTCTGGAGGGAGACAAAGAACCAGCATTGAATGCTGGAGACTGACCTAAGGAGACAGTTATCAGCATAAGAGAAGTTTTAGTATTAGGTTAAAAAATTATTTTAAAATTCTGAAGTTTATTACCTCCAAACTGGCTATGAGATGCAGGAATACTTGTATTTTCTGTATTCCTTGCAAGTTATGTTACTGCTTGTACAGTTAGATTTATCTTGGACTTTATTTTTTTGTCCTCAGATTTTTTCCAGCAGCAGTCCAGATGTTCAAAAGTTTCAATAAACTTAAATTCCATTAATTAGAATTTAAAGATTTTAGGGTGAACTTTTCTTTAAGGAAGGCTTGTTCTTGTAACTGAAAATAATTTGCACATTTCATCAGGGACTGATTTTTAAGTCAGAAAGGTATATAGCNAAAAAAAAAACCAGGAAAAAAAGGAGAAGAGATTCCTTTCCACTCTGTATGCTTTCCAAAACCTAAATGGTATTGGATACAACAACTAGTTCTGTCTTTTCCTCTCATCACCACGATGCTCATGTTCTTTTGTGCATTTACATGAGCCTACATTACTTTGATCACTTTTTTAGCAAACAATTATTTAGTTTTCATGCACACTAGAGCTGAGGACCTGAATCAGGTTTCCCCAGCTTTGCCCCAGATATCACAATATTGGGCAAGACAGGGTGCAGCTCCACCCTTTCTTCCCGAGAGCGACAAAATACTAGACGACCCGACAACCATTAGCTAACTCAAAACTTCTGATAAGGGCTCTGGGAATTCATTAAATGAAAAACAAAAAAGGAACTGCACTCGGTACTTCAAGGTAACCGTGTTCTTGTCCAGAGAAGGTATTTCCATTTATCCTCCCCATGAGGTCCCCACGACGGCTTGCGCGGGAAAAACGGCAATATCTCCTCGGTTAGTGCAGTAAGTCAGTGCCCAGGAGCGAGGGGCTGGTGCTCCTGCCCCGGCCCGTCCCGCTGCCCGCGCTCCTTCCCGAGCCGCACGGGGAGCAGCCTCGGCCCTCCAGCCCCGCCGGGGCTGCCCTGCTCCCTCGGGACTCTCTGGCTAGCTCACACAGGCCTCTGGGGAGCTCCAAAGCAGCAATTAAATATCCCGGTGATCTCACTGCCAGCACCTAACAATTCTGGCTGCCGGCTGCTTGTACCCAGCACGTCATCCGCNCTACCTATCTATCTATCTATCTATGTGGACCTGTTGGAATGGGTGCAGAGAAAGCCAGAGCAATGCTCAGAGGTCTGGAACACCTCTTTATGAAAGCAGGTTGAGAGAGTTGTGGTTGTTCAGCCTAGAGAAGAGAGGACTCCAGGGGCACCTCATAGCACTTTCCTGCGCCTAAAGACAGTTGACAAGAAAGCTGGAGAGGGACTTTTTACAAAGGCATGTAGTGCTAGGGCAAGGGGAGTGGCTTCAAAGTGAAAGTGGGTAGGTTAATTNAATTCCCCAGGCGGCTTTTTCGGCGGCCCGTCGGGGAAGCCCGGTGCGTGGCAGCTCCATCGTCAGAGCAGCCAAGCGGCAGGAGCGGGTGAGCATCGCCCCCCGCCGCCTCCCCGCCACCGGCTCGGGTTGTGCCGCTCGCCGCCCCCGAGCCCTGCCCGCGCCGGAGCCNAAGTTGTGGATGCCCCATTCCTGTGACGGTTCAAGGTCATGTTGTCAGGGGCTTTCAGCAACCTGGTCTAGTAAAAGATGTCATTACTCATTGTGGGCAGTATTGGACTAGGTGGTCTTTAAAGGTCCATTCCAACTGAAACTAATCTATGATTCTAAGATACTGATGTCTGTGTTTTTTTGATCCTAGGGTATACACATTATTATTTATTCTCTGTAGTTTGCTCAGCACAAGTACCATGTAAATCACATAAACATTTCTGCTCTCAATTGAAAACCTTTTCATGTTGTACCCAGCAGTTTAATACTGTGCTTTGTGTGCACATAACAGCCGCAGTGGCATGGTTCAGAGTGGGAGGAACTGCAGAAGGTTTTTGGCATTTTTCTCTCCCAGGGGCTGGTGTAGGCCACACCAGAGCGGCTCTGGCTGCCGGCTGTTGCTGGGCTACAAAACCCACTTAAGAGTAGGCAATCCCCTTGTCTAGCCACGGCTGAGGCCAAATCAAGAAGCCACTAATCACAAAATCATAGAATGGTTTGTATTGGAAAGGAACTTAAAAGTTCACCTAGTTCCAACCCTCCTCCCCTCCCCCCACCACAGTAGCTAAAAGAAGCTCATGGATTTCAGTAAGTTTTGGATGGTTTTCACTCTTTTTCCTTGGCCATCTTGCCCCTGTCAAGTGAGGATGGCAGCTAACATTGTGATCACTAAGCAGGGGCAGTAAGTTTTAGAGAGCCATATCCCTATCACAGCTGGTTGCAACTATAATTAAAGGTCACTAATTAAAGGTCAACAATCTAGTATGAAGATGAAATGTTAGGCAATACCGTTATGGGGCTGGTCATTTAGCAAGCAGCCTGCTGTCTCTCTCTCCTCCACCATATGTGGTTTCAATCTTGTTCCTGCAGTGAGCCACAGCTTCTTTGTCCAACAGCAAATCCTCAGCACAACTCAGGCCAAACCCTGCAGAAACAGCAGTGGAGCAAAAGTGCAACAAACACTGAAAAATGTCAGCAGGTATTGCAGCATTAAAAGCTTATTAATTTTTCAACCCAAAACCTAACCGTTGTGTTTGCGTAACAAGAGAAATAAAAGACTTTCGTTTCCAGCCCATGATAATTTGGTGTGAATCAGGCCTTGTAAAGGCACCTTAGCATTGTATGTGTTCTTCCAAACCTGGCTTTTAGTGTTCTAAGAGTAATTATGGGGGCCTGAAATTCACAGCTAAAATTTGTTTTGATTTATTTACATGTCATTGTTGTCAGGCAACCAGATACTGTTTTCAATTAGGCATTATCTTCCTAGCAAGAGGGTTAACAGAAATCAAAAGTAATTAGCTCTCCTAAAAAGCAGCCATTTTATGCCAAACAGAAGAGAATTTTTACTTTTGCAAAAGATGTAAGGTAAAATAGAATTGCTTTGCAGGTTAGCACAATTTTTAGTGTTTGGTGATGCTTTTGATGGTCTTTAATAATCAGAGAAGGGAATGGAGCAATTCCATTGCCTGTGGTGAATTTGGAGTCTGGTGACAAAACCAGTATGGAAATCAGCTGAGAGAGGAGTACTCAACCAGTGGATGAGACTCTTGCTGATACTTTGGGGTAACCAATGCTAGTGCTTTCCATCAGCTGTTTTGCTTGAGCAGAGGACATCCCAAATTTAGGGTGCACAGCAGAAGCCCCTCATATGCATATTGCCTCCTCTCTCAGCCCACCTGGCTTGCTCTTACCAGTTTGGTATTTCAGGAAAATGTTCTCTAAGAGCTGGTGTGCTTCAGGAGCGCAGCTCTTGTTTGGAGAGATGGCAGGCAGGTTAGATACTAGATCAGTTTTTGATCATGCAGATTTACCGTAGGGCACCTGGACACCTTGGAGGCTTGGAGGTGTTGGAGATTTCTATGAGTTTTTTCCCTTGCTTCCAGCCCATTGTTTCACAGCCCAGCAATAAGTACAAGGCTGGCATGGCACAGAGCCAGACATTTTTTAGCCTGTTTGCCCATGTTTTGTTCATTGTGTTGGGATCTGATTGTATGTGCTCAAGCCTGTGCCAGCTCAGCAAGGCTTTCACCGCTGAGGATGGAGACCCTGCACTTGCCTGTGGATGTTTGTGGGGGTCAGCACATCACTGAGGCCCTGTTTGAAATGAGTTTGTATGAGGAAACCATGGGTTGCCTGGTCCTGCAGGTGGAGACCATTGACAGCTTGCCTGCCGTCAGGACACTGCTCTTTCTGCTTTGGACTTAAAACCAGACAAAGTCCTTCTTAAATGAGGGAAGTTGGTGATTCTAGGAGTTGTTTGTTTTAGCTACCGTAACTTCATATGGGATTCAAATCTGTGTGAATGTAATCCGTGTGTTTTCTATGCTAATCACTTTAGTAATGTGTATGAAAGTAGTTTCTATGGGCTGTTCACTAACTTACACAAACATTTCCTGATACTCATTTTGCTTTCATTTCCTTTTTGCACCTTCTGTTCTCACTGTATGGAAAATGCAGGACATAACATGTTGCTTAATCCTTTATTTTCCCCTATGCCTGGCAGTCTTTTTTGTCACCTTCACTCCAAAGCCTTAATCTGATGTATTTTACGCCTCCTTGCCTTAAAGCAACCCTCAACTTGGTATGGAATCCATACACATGCACAGACGTATGTGCACAGGTATACATAACTATAGACAAATTTATTTTTTTCATGTGGACTGGGAGGACAACATAGTTTACATCATCTCACATCTATTGCCCTGACCTTTTCAAATAACTCATGTTAAGTTTCAGTGCTATTTAAGTTTGTCTTAATAGCAGGCTTGCTAGTATTTTACATTTTGAGTCTTTTTTCCCTAGCTCAGCTGTACGTCAGGGAAGAAATGTTGGAACAAATAAAGATATATGAAATAAAACTATTGTACAATATACCACTAATATACAAATATATCATGCAATATACTCTAATGTTAGAATTTCACTGTGCTATAAATAATTTCATGTATAGATGAGGAACAGACTTGATTTACTACTGTCTGTCTGAATTAGTCATATATGGTAAATTTCTCTAAAGGGGTCATATTTGACTGAATGTGTCTGTTATTGTTGGCATTAAGTGATATGCTTTCTAGAACTGCTAGACTACCCATGGCACTAAACCAATTTGTTATTTTGGGAGTAGATAAAGTCTTTGTTTAGCCTTCTGGCACTCAGTGTAGCTCTTAAAAATGGTTTTCTTTGTTTTGCTAAGGTTTTCTATTCCTCTTAAATTTACTCTGGTCTATGGGGTTTTGTCAAAGGAGACAAGAGGCCTGAGTATTAGGTGTTCTCTTTCTTGGACATCTTCCCAGAAGGCTCAATTTCAGGTGGGTGGGAGGGGGACATGAGCAGAGAATGTACAATACTGTGCTTGTACGTTGCAATGTCAGCACTCCAGTATTTGTCTAAAACCAGCAGCTGTCACTGTTGCTGACATTCACTAGATGTCTGATATGATTTTCATACTATACAATAGTACCTGGAGAAGTTGAATCATATTTTTTCCATGTATAAGTGTTACCTCATTGTGTGGAACTTGGAGTCAAATCTGGTAGAGGATTGGGTAGTGAAAGTGTGGGGATTTTTACCTGATGGGAAAACTTCCTCAGTTCCTGATTTTAAGATGGCTAGACCTGCATGTTTACGCAGACCCAGAGCTGCCTCAGCTCTGGCACAGAGCACACCTCCTCGGGGTGTGGAGGATATGGGAGACCAGCTGGGATCCTAAGCAAAAAGTTCCTGCCCTGCAGCCATTGCCGTGCTTCTTACACAGGCAGAATTGTTCTCACAGAAATACCACTGCCAGCTTCCCTGAAGGCAGCTTGTGGTGCTATTGTGTGCGACAGCCTTGCAATTAGAGCAGTTAACAAGAGTCTGGGAAACCTGGATTTAGGTCTCTTTCCAGGCGGAAGGGATGCCAGCTGTCCCCTTGCCAGGCTCCACGTTGCTCTGTGGGAGTGGGACTGACACTTGTGGGTGCAGAAGGGGCCCACGCTGGTGGAATAAGGACTTATCCACCCTGCTCTTCCTTATGCCTGGGGCTGCTTTAGTTCATCACTCAGGGACTGTGTCCTGTAAGAGCATCCATAAGGGTCTGAGCACCTTTACTGCTCCCAGGTCTGTGGGCTTGACCCCAGCTGAGGCTTTCATCCTGTTACACAGTTGAGACAGACTTTTGTGAAGCTCAGGAAGTCAGTGGGCTCTACTGATTTACAATCCAGAGCAGTTTGCTAGATTCAGGCTCTGTACTTACACTATTTTTATTGCAGATGTTCCCAACAATGCCTTTTTGTTTGGTCAGGGATGAAGTAAGTAAGCTCCCTCATAAAATGCCCACTAAAGGACATACTTAAGTCCCCATCAGCTTGAATGAATCTTCAGTAGGATCCCCATAGCTGCTTTGCAGACCAGAGCTGTGACTCACAGGACCTGATTCACTGTGCTTGCTCAGGCATTGTAGTTGTTGGGATGAAGGGGCTGGCATTGCCATGCTATGGCTCAGGTCTTGAAGCTGAGTGGGGGTTTCAGGATTTGGTTCTTCTAGAAGACATAACCACCTCTTTGGATGTATAGCACAGAAATAACACTGTGCTGTCTTTCTTTACTGTCCTGCATGTTTTCTAGAGAGTTCAACAGAAGTGGTAGACTTAAAACATTTTTTCATTTGAGGCTCAAAAAATATCTTTCCCTCCTCAACCTTTTGAACTGAAGCACTTCCATATTTTCTCAAGGCACTTATTAAAATGCCAATCAATGAAAACATCTCCAGAAATCCAGTTTTCCAGGCGACAGCTCCTCATTCATCACGAGTTCCAACTTAGACTGCAAAAGGCCCAATTCAGCAAATGTAAACACAAAATTTTACCTTAAGTATCAAGGGAGCCCTGCTGGATACAATTCTGGCTTGCATTAGCCTGTGTTTGAAAAGCCTGAACACAGAGATCCGGTATTGGAAATATTTATGATGATTTGACAGCATTTGTTTGGAAATGTCATTCCAGCAGCCTGTGGCTCTCACTCCAGCCTTCGAGAAAGCAGCAGGTGGGTGTCACTGATGCCCCGTGCTGCAGGTGCTCTGGTAACAAAAGTTTAAATGATTTTTAGAGGGATGAAAATATGTTTCAACACTTGGTTAATTTTTATCCAACATGTGCCCAGTCTATGCAATTTAGAAGGCTAAATGTCACTTGTAGTGTTGCTTAAAATGTGGGGCTGTACTTTGTAATCTTTTAGTGGTTACTTGAGGCGGAGGCATTTGGATCTTCTGAAACCCAGCTGAAGGAGCTGATGTGGACAGTCCTGTATCACAGGTATATTCAGTACCCCCAACATCCCTGTTTTCCTGAGACCTGGGCTTCTGGCTGTACCACCACCTTTTGGGGGGCCTGAGAGGGAGGACATGCCCCGGCATCCTTATATATAATCCACTAATTCTGGAATCAGGGCTTTGAAATCTCAGGGATGTCCTTTGGTTTGTTTGTAGTTCATATGAAGTGGCAGGACAGGGAGTGTTGGATGCAAAGAAGGGGCCATCCAAAGAGAGCAGCGCTCAGCTTCTGGCGGCAGGCTGGTGAGCAGCGCTGAGCAGGGCTTCAAAGGTACCAGCGCTGGCCACACCCTGAAATCCTCATGCCACTATTTGCTCAAGCAGGTTGTTGACATCAGATGGTTTGTCTGTATGAGGTGAGGCATATACAGAGTAAGAGCACCAGTATTTGATATCTTACAGTGAGGGAGGGAACTGTAAAACTACAAGTAAAGAATATGCTTTAAAAAACAATTAGAAGGGCAAAAGCGGGGTGAGAGGTTGCACAGGAAGGCAGGTCTCTTGGCTTATAACTAGAATGGAATTTAACACAGAAGAGCATTGTGGGTACAAATTCAGATACTTTTTTATTCAGTGTTTTGGCCAACTCATTGCTTTGCTTGTTTTTGGCTGATTGGCTGTAGTGGCTTGTTTCCATGGTCATCGTTGGCTCATCAGCTTTACTCAATTCTTTGGCATTTTCAAAGGGACCAATTAAGGCCATTTCCTTGAACTTCATCATTAGAGACAGTGCTCAGTTTGTGCATTCTGGTTACTTGCCAGATCTGATGCAGCTGTCCCATGTTTGGGGACTTGTGTGCAGCTTCTTTTTTTGGAACTGGGATTTCTGCTGTCAGTAGAAGAAAAGTTTTCTACCTGACTTGAATTTCCCCAGGCCTAGAACGATACCCAAGAGGAAACTGGAACCTATTTTTCTTTTATTTTAAATAGATCTACAAAAATATCTGCCATAAAGGGGCCTTTGAACTACTGGGAACAGGGGCAAATGGGAGCACTCCACAGGGTAAGGGAACATTTTGTAATGCATAGGATTTGGGTCTTAATAAGAAAGGTGTCAAAATATTGATCTTTCCAAATTCTATGCAGCATGTATTAAAGTTGGCCGCTGGAATTTTACTTAAGTTGGCATCAGGATCATTGATACAAGTCAGTAATATAAGCATTATGAAAGGATTCATTTTTCTCCTTTAGCATGGCTTCTAGTTCTCTGGAGTTTTCAGTTTGATCTTTTTTTACTGACTATTGCTTACTAAAAATACATATTTAATGGGTTACCTTTTTAGCTAGATTGATATTTTACAGTATGGTCAGTGATGTTTATTGAACAAAGCTACAGCCTGGGTCAAAAGTGGTGCAAAATTGCAACTGTGCATTCTTAGTATCTTTTAACAGAAAAGTAATGTTGAAGAAATATAGTTGCTGTCCTACAGTACCTGGCAGTTGGTGCATTCTCCTACTTGAAGATTTCTTAGCATCACATCTCATGTGAGAAAATGAGATATGTTAGATTTTTTAGGTGAGAAGAGAGGAATATGGACATTTTAATCACAGTTACCCTAGCCAGGAGCCAAGCCCCACACAGCCACTCATTCTTTCCCCCACCAGTGGGATCAGGGAGAGAACTGGAAGGGTAAAAGCCAGAAAACCTATGGGTTGAGATAAAGGCAGTTCACTAGGGAAAGCAGAAGCTGTGCACAAAAGCAAAGCACAACATGGAATGAACTCATCACTTCCCATGGGCAGGCAGGTGTTCAGCCATCTCCAGGAGAACCCCATCAGGTGTAACAGTGACTTGGGATGACACCATCACTGAAAATGTCACCCCCTTCCTCCTTCTTCCCTTGACTTTATGCACTGAGCATGATGTCAGATGGTCTGGGGTCTCCCTTTGGTCAGTTTGGGTGACGTGTTCTGGGTGTGTCTCCTCCCAACCTCCCAGGCACCCCAGTCCTCTCACCAGTGTGGCAGCATGAAAAGCAGAAAAGGCCTTGGCTCTGCGTAAGCTCGGCTCAGCAATAACAAAAAAATCTTTATATTATCAATACTGTGTTCAGCACAAATCCAAAACACACCTCCACACCAGCCATTGTGAAGAAAATTAGCTCCACCCCAGCCAAAACCAGCAGATTGCTCAGGAAGTTAGGATCAAAGAGCAGAAGTGATGCTTCATCTTTGCTTTTTTTTCTTAACGAATTAAACAAGTTATTTGCTGCTGTCCTGGGCTCTGGCAGCCTGAAATGCATGGATCTGATAATGGCTGTTTTGCAGTAACAGATTCCTTCTCTCTTTTTTCCTTTTCCCAGCTCACCTATTTGTTTCAAATATATCTATCAATTTCTCTAAATACTTGTAACTGGGTTTAATTGAAAAATTCAGAAGTTATCTGCTTCCAGACAGTAGTATAGCTAGGAATGAAAATTCGGATTGGCCCAGGTTATGCTGTACAAGCAGTAAATGTGCTTCTGCTACAGAAAATCCCTCTATTTGCAACGTTTTGAATGAATGAGCACTCAAAGTGATAAATGACAAGCTTTTATAGTATTTTTTTCCTCAGAAAGGGATGTTTAAAAAAGAATTCATACACTTATTTTCAGTTCAGTACTCACCTAGATTCTGTTCTGAGATATGCAGAAGCTGCATCTTGCTTGTGTCACTGGTACCCATTGCAGCAGGTCACCTCAGCTGAAGGCACTGGGGGTTATACCACATGAATATATTGATCTGTGCCCAGGACCACGCGCATATTCCCCACGTACTGTGTGCTGAACACCCTGTGGTGAATAAACACTGGTCCAAGGGCTTCAATCAAATGCAGTCATTGACAGAACTGGCTTTGGATGAGGAAACGCATCCATGAAACAATCTTCTGCTTTTGGAAAACTGACTAAGAAGCTTATTTGCCAGTAGATTTCCATGCTGAACAAATGAATGCAGGAAGTAAGGAGAACTAAGTACAACAGCAGATGTAGTTAAGGATTTAATAGCCCAGAAGGAGCAATGAATTTTTTAGGATGTGGAGGTTTTTCCCCACTGCAGTGTTACGACTCTCTTATATTGTGAAAGGAAAGATGATTAACCATAGCTGTGTTGCTATAATGTTATAAAATGGATGGGATTGTATCTTTCAAGGAGACTATCTAATGATCCAGTAGCATGGATAACTGACTGCAGATTTCTCTGCGTGACAAGATTAAGTTGTAATAACAGTTTGGGAATAATTCTGGTACATTTTTTCCATTAACAGAAGTTTAAGTTTGGTAACTTTGACAGATTTTTAAAGTAACGTAGACATTTCTAACCACTGAAACCCACATCTTTGTTGCAAAGCCAAACTGTTCTCTCTGAAACCCCATTATGCATGTTGTAACAGTACTCTCCCACAGATGATGAATACTTAGGACATATTTTTCCATGTGAATCATCCATTCACTTAAAAATAAATTCTTTTATTAAACAAAATACAACCATGTGACACATTTTGTAGGCTTGTCTCTCCTTTTCATTAGCTTATCAAAGTTTTATTACTGCCTCAAATAATTTTCTGATGACTGTATTATTTTTCCTCTTTACCCCTTCCTCCTCTTCTTTTCAATGTAAGATAAAGCAGTTTCCAGCCTCACTCTGCTCCAAGCACAGTGCAGTAAAATCAGTTACCAAGAACTGATCCTGCAGTGAGATGAGTGCAAATAGAACGGTGGTATTCCTTGCAACCAATGGCCACACAGCTGTATATGAAATGCATTGACTGCATTTTTCTGCTGGATAAAGCCCGAAAAGAGAAAGCCATCATTGCAGTTCCTGAGCCTGATCCCTGAAGACAACAATCTCAACAAATCTTTTAAATTTCCTTCAAAACCAGAAGGTTACAAGGGGGCACGAAATGCATATGTTGTTGTATTGCTGGTGCTTTGGGTGAGTATCTATCACCAGATGCTAAGCCTTGCCACAGGTGGTATGGTTTTAATGGTTGTTATCTGACTGTTTCACAGCCCCAGATAAAAGATAAACAACATCCAAAGTTCCAGGACTGATTAGTTTTGATAATTGTTCTGCTGCTTGCTTTGTGTAATTTACTTCTATAAATACACACTAGGGGAATGATTTGTCTAGTGTACCATGGCACAGTAATTTCCTATATAATTTCATCCAACTGCTGCAGGAACTCATTTGAGCAATTGTTAATTAATCATTAGCAGTCATTAACTTTGGGTAGCAGTGATTGCTAATCAAGATTTTCATGCTGCATTTTTTATTTCTGAAGGTTCCTAGTTAATCAAATTAGTAACTTTTTTTGTTATTTGACAGAAAGAAACAGTATGTTCCTAATAGAACTCTTAGTTGCATCTTTGCCTTTAAAATCCTTGCATGCCTTCACTCTGGCTGCTCTTTTGCTGCATAAATTGCTGGAAAATACTTGCAGTTTAAGTTAACAATGCTCTCCCATTGTTCATGCTATTGGCAATTGTGCTGCTAGGAAAAACCATGAAAGTAGTGACACCACTCCAACTATTTCCCTCATGGTTCATTTTCTTTGCCTCATACCTCATGTCTTTGAAATAAAGAAAAAACCCCAGATACTTATCATACTTTTAATGACAGCTTTTTCTCAGTGGTGTAGCTAATAATAGTCTATTTTTCTATAAGCGTACCTTTGTGGCCCATCACCATCATGCTTGTAGATGAGGTGGATGTTGCAGCATCAAGATTTTGTGCAGCTCCTCAATAGAGGAGCATTTAATTCCAGTTTTTTCTTGCACTGAAGTGACGTTGCAGTGTCCCTTTAGAAAGAATGGAGTGGCACAACTCATGGACGATGGTGGGATGGAGACTTTCCCTTAGGGACAAAGGCTGGCCAGGTATCTCTGCTTTCCTTGGTGGTGGGGAGAATGGAGTAAAGGTTCAGCAGAGCTGCAGCTGGGCTGCACCACATCTCCAGCAAGGATCTTCACCCTCTTGGCCGGGCTGCACTAGACCCACACAGAGTTAAGGGTGACCATGTGGGAGAATTTGGACTTAGAGAGTCAAATATTTCCCCTTTCTGAGGCAATGGAGAAGCAGCCCAGAAGCTGTCAGGTTAACAGTGGAACTTTCGCAAGCACTGGGAGGACAGCGACAATGGACTTCTTAATTGGCTACTAGATCAGCTCCAGCACCCCAACTGTAAGCAAGCAACTCCCATATATGTGCCTTCAGTTTGTCCAGAATTGTTAATAATTAACTCACAGGGCTGTGAAGTACTTGAACAAGAAAAGAGCAGCCTGTTTGAACAGCACCTAAATCCAGCTGAGCCTACCTCTGTGACGCCAGAGCGAGCTGCTGGATGGGGTGTGACCCACCGGCCTTGGGATGGAGAGATTATCCACTCCTGTCGCTGAGATAAACTGATCACACACTCACCTCACTGGGAGCTGCAAAGACTAAGCTTGGCAAGTCCCTTGACAGTGGAAATGCTGTTGAATTGCACTAACACTTTATCACTGCTGCTTGCTGCACAAATACTTGCTATTATATCTATTATAAAAACACATTTCCTATAGAGCTACAGACTGTAAGGCTATGAAAAGTAAAAGGCTGAAATCAGGGTGATCTTTTTTTCAAGGAATTCCAGAGGAATGAACAATAATTTACCATTAATTGCAAAGAAGCTTTGATAAAAACTCTGAACAGATTCCCAACAGCGCATATTTTCCAGAAGCTGCCTGGTAATTTTCAGTAAAACACAAGAACAATATGTCTATTAACTTGTATGTTAAATGTCATCCAGATTTGTTCATATCATTCTCCTCCGCACTGCATCTTTTCTAGGCATGTTTTCATAATTTTTGGTGTGTGGCCACATTTGGGCTCGCTCAGTTATACACCCATGGCAAAACATTAGAAGAAGGTCAAATGAAGCCCACAGGGATGGTGATTATCTTTTCCATTTGCCCTCTCTTTAAAAAGTACCAAAGTTACCTTCTAGCCTGTGGCTTCATTTGTAGACAGATTGCATCTTCACAGACCTCTTTCCACATAAAGTACAGTCAATACTTCCTTGGAAGGAACAAGTTCACGAGCAGTGATGGCATTTGATGGCATGGTGAACCCCTCAGGGGTGGCTTGTGGCACTGTCTGCAACGCTGTGTGAGGGCATGCTAAGTGATGGGATGGGCTTGCCGAGAAAAAAACCCAAACCTCTTCATGCTTGGCTAGCGCTGCTGCTATGCTTGGCTACTGCTGCTGATATTGTTTGATGGCTGTAAATGTTCAGAAAATTGCCAGATATTTGTGAGGCTGTGCTGGAGGCTTCCCAATTCTAGTAATACTAGATGTTCCGTTGTTGTGAGCATTATACAAGGTACAGGTTGGGTCTGCTTGGATTTGCTGCCATTTAAACTTCCAACCAGATGACTTAAGTTACCAGCCAAACAAGACCAGTGGATGGTTGAAACAATTTGTAATACCTCATGGGAAAGTTAATTGTTCAAATTATTCAGCAAATATTGCAAGTTCTCAGGCAAATAGAACATTTGAATATTTTGTCACCATGAAAGATCTATGTCTGTGCAGAATATTATTTTAAATTAATATTTCAACTGACTCATGTTTTATTTCTTCTGTGTAGCTGGCCTGGTTTTGTCCTGTTGATAGAGGAAGTAAAAAATGTATGAATGTGTTCTGATTCCCCAATTCCCTATTTAATAACACTTATTAAAAAATTAAAAACAAGCTTTAAGGCACGTCCTGCTGTGTGGTTAGTTCTCTTAAGAAGATTAGCAGACAATCCTAGCCATGCTGTGATCCCAGCTGCCAGTGGTTGAAAGGTTGGGATGCGCAAGTCATTAAAAAATATACTTGTTGATACTTTTAAGTTGCCTAAATTAGGAGAGGTCCTGATATTGCCTTAACTGGGAGATGTGCATGATAGTCATTAGTTCAAATTCTTTGTTGACGTAAAGCCACAGAAAGAAACACACTGACTCTAAAGATCTAGAAAGACCTTTAGTGAAAGATTTTTATTTCAAAATAAAAATAACAGCTGTTATAGTTTTGTGTTTAAATACTAAGGGTCAGTGCAGATGAGATTCTTTGTACTTGCTAAGCATGTAGGTAAGGTTTATTGTCTCTGTCCTGCTTTAAGGTGTCCTCTCCAACTCATGACTTCGGTGTAGCCACCACTCTTTCCAGCTGTATGTTGATTTGAAGGTACCAAAGAGAAATTTTGTATGAGCCTCTTACATTTTAAATGTACTCTGATTTAAAATGTAGAACGATGGTAGATGCTGACGTATATTTTAGTGAAAAATTACATGCAGGTTGTCATTTAATGAAGCCTCCTCAAGAACTTTTGTGCAAAAGAAAGTGGCTTGTACCCCAGCAAAGCACTGACACTACTGGGACATGTTGGTCTAATTTTTTTTGTGGATGAGAATCTGACCAGGTAGGGCAGCTGGGTGTTGAGAGAGAGGAGACTGTGTTTTTCCTGGGGACAGCAGTTTTCCCTCTGCATTAAGTTACAAAAGATGGTTTGTGGGATAGAGCTGAAAAGCCAGGGTGTCTCTCTGGTTTCTGGAAGCTTTTGCCCAAAAGGTTGTGCTGGATTTAACTGTACATGATCATTCAATTAAATGATAACTCAAGCTTCCTAAAATACCCGCAAATCTGGTGTGGATGCTTTCCACATACTCGATCAAAGGCATGTATCTTACCTGTGGGATCAGCAAAGATAAGGATTGAACACTTGAAAACCATTGCAAATGTTTGCAGCTGGTCTTTTTTAATAGAAAATCCATTATAGCTGCAATTCTGGGGCAGGCACAAAGTAAAGATGTACAGGTAGAACTGTGAGACAAGCCCTGGTAAAGGGCTGAGAGGGTCAGAGCATGTGCATTAGCTTCCCCCATTCACATCTCAGCCTCTGAGTAGGTTCTGCTACAAAAGACAATGGGCACTGGCATATTTATTGAAGTGGAATAGTCAAAGTGCAATTTGTCAGCTTTAGTCTAACAACAGGGAAAAAAGAGCCAAGCAATACACCGTAATAACACCCACTATTAAACAAAAAACTGGTTTTCATCAAGAAAAATTACAAATCTGCACCGCAATTCTCCTATTGTCAGAAAGCACTAAGGTGACAAAATGCTTATCCTTTCAAATATTTATGCAAAAGGACATTGATAGCTCTAGTGTCTTAATTTTTGCTGATTTATGTCCTTTTGTGTTATAAGGTATTTTTAAATTACACCCTTCTGATAACTTTATAGAACAGCTATAATTTATTTTCTCCATTTTTTGCTGTGCTTTGTAAAGTCACATTACACTGCAACATTTAAAGCATGGACAGAATTTGACAGTACCTCATACCAAATGTACTTTTCAGGAAAAAAATAATAATGCCCAGGAAATTGCTGTTTTTACTGTTATTGCCCATTAAATCCATGGAAAGGGAGAAAAGTAAATGACAAAGTTGATAAAAGACCCACCAGCTCAATCTGGTTTTTAAACACAGAGGAAACTTCAGTGATGTTTTCTGCAAGCAGGAAGTTCTCAAACTAAGAAAATTTCACTTAGAAACCACTAATACAAATGGTAAGCTTATTTATACTCTGCCCTCTATTCTGGAAATAACTTTTCTGTGGTTTTGTCTTTGTATTAGGTGCTCTATTTGAGGCCAAGCAGATTTTGTAAGGCCAAAACCTCCGTTGTCATAAGATTTATCAGTTTTGCTACAATAAGGAGCTCTAAAAGAGGTGAAGCAATCTGGTATGTCTGCTATAGGAAACAAATAGTCTTCCACAAACTCAAAAGCATATTTTTTTGGTTGCTTAACGATAATATTCTTTTCTCTTCCTGATTTACATGTTTTGGCCCTTCCAAATACCCTTTATCTTCCAATTAGTTTCCCCATTTCATGTATAATTAAAGACAAATCAGATTATGGTGATTAGCATATATTATAAGTCATTTTACTAATTTCTGAGGGCATATTCCTACAAGGGATAACACAGAAATTAGAAGACTAATTAGGCCAAAATTACCTTTGCTAATGAATCTAAGCAGTAGTTAAATCTTCGAACAAAAGAGACATTTTTTGCTCTTTGGAGGTTGAAGGTACGCTTCTCAGGAACCAACTTTAGGAATAAATCTGTAGGGTTCAAACATCTAGAAAGGGTTCAGCTCCAAAGCACCTAAACTAATTCTCTGAAAATCTCCTGCCATGGGGTCTAACTGTGGCTGCTGAAGGCTTCCATAGAATAGCTCTCCATGAAGTACAACTTTTCTCTGCTCTTGCGACTCACGAGGGAAAAGAAGAAAGGTTCAGGAGTGAATGCCACATTTTATCCATGATGTGAGGTTTTGGTCAGGCAAGAACAACAACACCCCACTAGCAGGATAAAGGCAGGGTGTTTGTCCATGTGCTTCCCCTGTTTCCCAGGCAAAGAGAGGTTGCATGAACAGTTGATGCACGGTCATAGCCAAAGTGTCAAAGACAGAAACTTGCAGTGGAAGAGATCCTTGTGCCTGTTTGTCCATGTCATGTGTGCACTGCTCCCACTCCCTCATTGAGCAAGAAAGTATTCTCAACTCAGAAACAGTTGTAACAGATCAAAACATCTCTAGGTGTCAAAACACAAGCCCAGAGCTTAGGAAACCCATTGTGATTTGAGGCCATGCAGTGGGTACACAGCCTTCAAGGGTTAGGTAATTCCAAACCTTCACACACATTTGAGTTGTTGTATCTCCTTGAAATTAGGAACCAAAATACCTTTGAGGGCTCGCATCTCAGTATGGCCATGCTCTATTTGTATAGAGGAAAAACAGTACCTTCTGCTTCAGATATGCGGAGTATGCTGAAGAGGGAGGAGTGGTTCAACAATAGAAATGAAAGGCAATAGAAGTACTTAAGATCCACCGACTAAGGACTGCCAGAGCTGTTGCTGGCACAGTCCTTCCCCAGGCTTGGATTCACAATGAAGTGGCACTATTCACTATTCTATCTCCTTCCCCTCAGTTCTTCACTGGGATAGGTATCTGTGCTCATCCTGGAACACAGTACTTCCTCTATTCATTCCTAATTGGATGTATATTCGTTCCTGTTTAACAGCTCTATTTTCAGATGATAATTGCCCACTCAAAATCTGGGCCTCTGAGCTTAAGCTTTCCAGACCAGGTTTCTACCCCTGATTAATTTTGTTTAGATGTGTAGTTAACAAAGACCAGCTATTCCTGTAGGCAGAGAAAATCTTCTGTCATCTGAAGGAAAAGAGAAGAAAGTGATAGATTGCTTTGAACAGCTTTGGTGTCAAAATGGGTGGGAGCAAGTAAAGACTGAAATAGTATAGGAAAATAGTGCTTGGAGAGGTGACAAGACTTTCTGAATTCCAGTGAAGCTAGCCAAGGTTTGGGTATGATAGTTTCCATATGTGTAACTGGTTTGCACAACCATGCCCCCATTTTCTGCATAAAATGAAGCATTGCTGCATGTGGTGATACTGTTCTTTGTACACACTGGAAAACCTCCCTGGCTGGTGAGGTGGGCTGTACCTCCAGCACTCTGCTACAGGTGAGAGTGTGGGAGGAGTGAACATGTAGAAGGGAACAAGCTTTAACTTGCAAAGGTGTCCATTGGAAGTGATGGAGTTTGATCCTGTCCAACATCCAGACAGTCTTTTCCCTAAAAAAAAAGAATAGGAAAAGACCTGCTACTGCAGTCACCGAGCATGTGCATGTGTGTGTGTTGGCCGAGCTGACCCCAAGCTATGTGCCTCAAGCTGTTAAGATTGAGGCAGCATGCAGCATTACGGACTCAAAAACTGAAAGGAGAAGAGAAGTAGGTAAAAGGGGTAAAAGGGTTTTTGGAGGAATTGAGTCACATTAGGGCTTGTAACTGTTTTTCAAATCTATCTGAAGTCCAAGGGCAGTTTTCAATGTGACACAGGCAAAATAACCTTGACTTTGGAAATTAGTTTAATTTTTGGTACATTAACATAAATTTTTTATTACCAATTTGGATTTTGAGGAAATGAAGATGATTAAACAATCAGGAAAACACCTTTCCTCCCCATTCTCCTAACTCAGCTTAAGCCAGACACCTCCCAAGCCTCAGATTCCTCTGTTCCTGCCAGCCCTCACACCCAGCCCCTTCCAGATCCTGTGGTGAGGTGATAGGCATCGCTGGATGGTGGATCTGTGCATAAGGGTTTCTTTCAACTACTAGTTCCTTCCTATTTTTGTCATCTGTTCACCAGCTGCAGGAGTGTCCCAGCCCTGACATGGGTCATGAGTCCCCTGAGGTACTGCCCCAAGCAAAGAGCAGCTTGCCCCAGAAGTGCCAAGGAGGGGAGAACAAAGTACCAAGTGTGATCAGTAGGTGCAGAAGAAATGCAAAGGAGGTCAGAGCTGAATGCATGAGTTACTTGGCAATGGTTTGGAAAGAGGAGGTAACATCCCTGGTGCACAGCAAGCAGTGTGTCAGAGGGGCACACACTCCTGGCCAGACAGCAGGCCAGGAGGGGCTTGGGCTGGAAGTCCAGCTCCAGGAGTTTGCAGGAAAACATCCAAGCCCAGGATGAGTGTGACAGGGTTAGGTTATATTTCGCCCTTCCTTTAAGCATTTCCTTTTGGCTAGGTCAGGTTTCTGCCTCTTAACCTCCAATGCTGGCATAGTCAAGGACTGTAAATCCCTCTTTGGAAGGCAGCCAGCTGAAAAGCTGGTCTCTACTGCAGCAGCTTGTTGTGGTTTTAGGTCTGTTTGCCTGTTCAGAAGACACTACTGGTAGCTCTGCTCCATGTACTGTGCCTTCCAAGCCCAGTCTTTGTGGAAAAAGCTAAGTCCTAGCCACAATTAGGTGAATGGTGTTACGCACACTATCACTGGGCAGGGACTAAGAGGACTAAGAGACTGTCTAAAAAGAAAACGCTGATAAAGTCCTGGTGATGAAAAGCAAAACTCCCTTAGGGAATTTATTGTCTTATATCATGAACGATAAATGGATGGGGTCCCTTCCATTTTCCCCGGACATCCCTGCCACTCAGCACCTGTGCTTCCTCTTCACCACAAAATCTTCTTTCCTGTGGACTTGTGCAACAGTTTGTCCTGGCACTCGTGAGCATGGTGGTGGCCCTTTGGCAATGACATAAACCAGCCATAAATCACAGCTTAGGCTGAGCTCTCTGGCACTTGGTTTAAAGTCTGGCCACCAAAAATTACCATCTTCACTTGGAGGAGACCTGCCTTAAGACCAGCATGAGTGGAGCAGCTGTAGACCTTCTAAGATATGTAGTTCCCAGTCTTTCTTACCCCTGCCTGACCTTGGGGATTGCTGTTGTTTGATTGATCTGTTTGTCCTTGTCCTCTCAAGTGGGCACCTCTCAGAGGGGTGTCCTTGAGCTCCAGGTAGCTGGACTTGCTCACACTGACTGTCTATAACCATCATTGCAGCACATATTTAATCTCTTTTGGACATTTGCTTAGCCTCAGGAAGGTTTTCTGTTAGTGTAAGCCCTAGGAGATAGCCTGATTAAGCTTGAGTGAGTGTAATTTAACTGCCTTGGGAAGAAATGGTTTCTGCAACATAACATGCAACAATTTATAATGTTTTTGTTCCCTGTGGCACTTAGACAATATGTCAAGTGCAAAGAATTCCAGCCAAATATAGAATTCAAAACACAAAGAACCTTAATTAATTTTCTGGAATAATTTATCATGGGGGAATCAGTGGGAGGTGAGAAGCAGAGCTTTTCACTGTATTTCGTTCTCCTTAGCTGTATGTGACAGTAGCTGTCTCTCATCATGACTCTTTCTTGTAAGCATACTCAGATGCAGCTGGAAGCTGGTTAGACTGTGACAGATGGTGCCAAACCTCTATTGTTTGGCTGGAGGTGGGTATTTTGGAATGGTTTTGCTTTGAAAACAACCCTCCTCCAAACTTTCCATTCTCTCTGAGGTCCAGGAAAGGTTTCCAGTGAGGAAGGAATCCTCATAGTGATGTAATGAGTGTAAATCTACCATTACTCTGAGATCATTTCTGTAGGCTGAAAGATGAAAAAACCCAGAAGCATTCCCATGCCTGGTTAAGCATTACTGCTGAGCCATTGCTAGAACGTCATGCTCCAGGACAAAGCTTTCACCCAAGAGCAGACAGACGCTGCTGGTTACATACGATTACAGCTGGCTGGGAGCTCCAGCTAGGCTTACTCTAGAAATATTGGCTGGAGGTAGGAATGTTGGCTGGGGCAGAGGCATGTGCTTTAATACAGAAGGTCAGTGCCAGCAGCAGCTGTAGTGTAAATGCAGCCACGCTAACGCAACTGCTCTCGCCAGCACAGTGTGTACAAAGTGGAAGAGCTACAGACTCCCTTTCCAGTGCTTGGCATTCTCTCGGGGAATCGAACTAGGACCTCCTGTGCAAGCTGCAGAGCTCAGGCCTTGGAGGAGGAATTATTGTATCTGACCTGGGCATAACATACCTGCCAGGGGATGGTGGCTACTGCTGCTGTCCTGAGCACAGCCCCAGAAACCAGTGGTTCCCACTGGTGGAGCAGGTTGCACCCTCAAACAGGGACAAGCTTTGGGTGCTGGTTCTTCCTGTGCGCTGGGGATTGCATGGATGTGCCTGTACTGCCATCTGGTCTCCTGAGAGCTCACATCAGGACTAATCCCTGTTATTGGTAAGTCCTTACAACAGTTCTGCTAAGAAGTGTAAATCTTGGTAAAGAGCTGTTCCAGTTGGCAAGAGTCATGGCTGGCAGGCTGAAGCAGGCTAAGATAGCTGGTGCTGACTGTTTCTTCAAAGTGAGCACCTGCAAGGCCCTTGGAAAAGCACCCCCCTCAACACCTTTCCAGAGCCAGCCCATTGCAAAAGCCAAAGGGATCTTAGGTAGAAGAGATTTTGTTTGTTGCTGGGAAGCTTGACATCCTGTAAGAATGGCTTACCTTGTTAGAGGCTAGCGGGTGCCAGTGGGAGGGAATTTGTGTTCACTAGACAAATGCAAATTCCAGTGAGGAGATTAAACTTGTAAGAGTCTTACGGAAAATAAACATCCTGGTTAGGGAGGGAGGCTGGGGAAGCAACGCTAAGTATAACCATTGAGTGCTTAGCCTCAGCAAAGAGTATTAATGGATAACTTGATATACAAAGTGCTAAAGAAAACCTCAAAAGCCCATTTGAAGGGAGTTAAAGAGACTGTGTGTGTATAAGATAAGGAAAGAGGCCAACAAACACAGCACTGTTGAAGGTGCTAGAAGTGATTTAAGAGACAGGAAGAGGATCCAAAAAGCTGTTAAGGATGAAGGAGACCCTACTTGCAAGGGTAATGGGATTCTGATTTTCACAATCTGAGGTGCAGGACACAAGCAGGAAAAACAGATTTTATTCTCAATGAAAATGTAAGCATTTGAGTGGAAAGGAGCAGAGCCTAAACCCTTACTTCTATTATAAGCTGTCATTTTTCCATCTAAAGGATATGCTTTTGGGAAGAAGTAGGATGATAGGGCAGAGGGAGAGTCCTGCCAGACCTTTCTTTGAGAATTTCTCTCACAAAAAAAACCGAAAACAAAACCAGCGAGTATTTTGTGTCTTTACAGTTTATGTAAAAATGAAATACCGAACTCCCTAGACAGAAGATAGACATGGTAAAACTGGTAAAACTCTGTGAGTTCACTGAGGTTGTATCTGTTCTACAATCACACAAGGCCTAGATGATTATGGTCTTCCCCTCCCAAGAGAGGATAAGTTCTTCTTTTTACACTAGAGAACTTTTTCTCGTATGCTCTGCAAGTAAATGCGCACATTCTTATAAGTATCCTTTAGGAATGTGACTTCGTATGGGAGGCTTGATTCTGCACTACTCAGTGCTTGAAAGCAAACAGAAACAAAAATGAATAAAGGGTTTGCTAGCCTTTTTATTTATTCAGTCAGCTTTGCACAAGCATAAGTGACTACAGAATGTGCATCCTACCCATGGAGGTACTTTGGGCTTGTTTAGATAACAAACAGATTATGTTATCAAAAAAAGGGTATCCTTTAGAACTGGTTCCATGTCAGCATTCAGGATGAAAGCTGATGAACTACGCACAAAAATGAATACACCAGGTGCTAATTGAAGGGCAGCCAGCAAAGGTCTTGTATTAAACTGTTGCTTGAATATATACACATAAAATCAGGAAGGCCAGAGTCCTGGACTTGATATTAGTGGGAGATCTTAAGGATACTAGGAATACTCCAAGCATGCTAATTGCAAGAGTGAATGCAGGTCTGTTGGAGGAGAAAAGTTAGTTTTGGACAATATGGAAAAGGTGGAAAAGGCAGAGAAACTCCTTTTGCTTTGGTTTTCACAAGCAAAACTTGCTCCCAGACCACTGTGTACATCAGCACATCTTGGAGATTGGAAGGATAGGCAGCAGTGGAGGAACAGCACAGTTGTTTCTGCCCGGAGAACCTGGATGTATTCAGCCCTGAGGGAATGGATGAAATTTTCCTGAGTCCTGAAAGAATTGGCTTACGTGATATCACAATGTGTTAACAGCTTGTTCTCTCTGACAAATCTGGTGTCTGGGAGAGGTCTGTGACAACTGCAAAAAGACTTGTAGTAAATCATTAAGAAGTGGAAATGGAAAGCAATGACCTAGGAAGCCTCACTGTGTAAGGGCCAGCCAACTTCACTTCTGTTCCTGAAAAGATAATGGGATATGTCTTCTTAGAAACCATTTACAGACATGAGATGGGCAAGAAGGTACTCAGTAATAGTCAACATGGATTGTATTCTAGAACAGTGTGACTGTGTGGAGAAGAAGAGAGCCATGTAGGCAATGCACCGTGACTTTATTAATTATTTTGGTAACATCACCCACAGCATTCTCATTTGGAAGCTGAAGAAATATGAGCTAGAGAAATAAAATGCCAGGTGAACTGAAGAGAAGCTGGATCTCTGGGCTTTAAGGGTGGCTCACATCTGGCTGGTGATCACTTATGAGAGGAGTACTGAAGATGTTGCTTAACATTTTCATCAGCAGCCTGAATGGTTACACAGAATGAACCATCAGTGAATTTGTACAAAATATTTAATTAAAATAAACATTTGACAAAATGAGTGGCAGGGTTTCAATCTAAAACACCTTTGCTAAACATAAGGACCAGGCCAATCTAAACAGCTCAACAGTCTAACAAGAAGAAATGCAGAGTTTTGCACCTGTTGCAGAATAACCCCATGTATCAGCACAAGCTGGGAAGTGACTTACTAGTGGTAGTCCTGCTTAAAAAGTCCTGAGCGTTTAAGGATGCTGACAGGGCACTCTCATTGCAAATAAGTCAACCCCTATCTCACTTGCAAGTAAGACAAGACCTAATGTAGCTTTCCATTAGGAAGAGTCTTGGGATGGCAGCAGTCCTGCTTTGAGCATGAGATTGGGGGAGATGACATTTAAAGATATATTCTAACCCACAGATCCATGATCCTATAGCTTCAATATCAACAGCAACTTAGTCTTTAAATGCTTTTTTCCCCAGCAAATATGTATGAAAGATTCCACTCTCTAGGTAGATATCAGAGTGGAATTTAGACAGCACTTCAATTTTCCAGAGTCATCTCCCTCCCCAGACGAGAACACTTACCATGAAATCGTAAGGTAGACAGAAGAATATGAATGTGGTGTGTGAAAGGTGGGAGTTGGGCTAGTTACACCCCTACCCTGGATATTTCTGGTTGTCTTAAAACTGTTTGCTTTATAGCTCAGCTAATTGATGTTGGTTGTTATGAGTCTGATAACTGGGTGGGACTGGATCCCTTTCTAGTTTTCATTACTGGCTTGTATAATTACAGTGAATAATAGCAATGATTTCTTAAAATGCACTTTGTGTTTTCCAGGAGTCCTCAGACAAGAGAACAGTATGTTTTGTTAAACACTCAGCCTTTACAGCAGCAGCACAAAGCCTGATGTTCTCCTCTGAATCATGGGAGAGGATAATGGAGCACATCCCGTGCTGAGAACAGGGTTTTGAAATAATTTTCTCCATCTCGCTCTGGTTGCCCAAAACCCTTTTTGGTATACTCATTTGTACGCCCACTCTCTTTCTAAATTCAAAATGGAATGCTTTGTGCTTTTGGGGATTAGTGACTTCAACAGAGCCACTGAGATGAGATCAAAGCTCATGGGAAAATGATGAGCTAGACTTTCTCCAAATGAAAACACAACAGAAACCTTCTCAGGGTCCTGTTGTTGCGGTGGCATGAGCACCTTTGGCCCCAATTCATCCTGTCACATCATAGGCAGTTAATAAGGCATCTAAATTAAGAGTCTAAATGCTTTAAGTTCTCTTACTCCTTTAATCAAGGGACTCTGGAATGCCATTTATTCCTCTTACAACCCGAATTACTCTTTCAGACTGTTGCTCACTGGATGATCAGGAAGCCCTGGGTCACTAAGGGAGGCACTCCAACACTTTCATTTCGGTATGAAACTCAGGATCTAGATATTTTTCTATGGAAAGATAACAAGTAGAGGTTGATTCTGTTGGTCGTATTATTTGATGCTATGAACCAGCCTGGGGCTCACACACTGCTGGTTTACTTTATCCCATCTAGAGGATGCTACAGAGGGAATGAAGGCATCAGTAAAATCAGTGACTCTGCTGTGGACAGATAGGCAAGAGATTACCTAAGGGTATGATCTGAACTTGAAAAATAGTTCCACAGCTGAGCCTACACAGCAGCCTAGTGCTGTCAACATGCTGCAGCTGTCCCTACTCCATTTTCTTCCCTCTTTTTCCTTCTGGAGGTGTCAGACAGACTGTGAGAGCAGTATGGTTTGTTTCATTGGTCTGCATGTATTGAGGGAACAGACTTCCAAGGTTTCCATGAGCTCCTTTGTACATACAATGACTCTGACCCCATTGCTAGCTGTTTGAGACTCTGAGACATAAACTAGGTGGAAAAAGACCTGCCATAGGGATCTAGTAGCACTTATCTTCTTGCCTCGCCACCTCTTTCTTGTACTTATGTCTTCTTTCAGTCTCTGGATGATCCAATCCCACTGGACATGCAAGTGTTAAGGAAACCTCCCAGTCTGACCATTCACACGGCTCTCTGGCCATCACACTCCCAACAGATTTTCACTGCTGGGACTGAAGGCCCTGCGCAGGGGGCAGCTCCAGTGGACCCATGGATGCCCTGCTTAACTCCCCACAAACTCCGTTTACACTCAGACCAGGTTACCTGACTGGTTCAACCCCACATTTCCCACAGCAGCATCTCAGATGTCTCGTTCCAAAAAGCCATTTAGTCATGGTGCAGTAACACAGAAACAGCCCCAGCCGGTGCCTCCAAAGAGAGGCCCTCCAACCAAGGAACCCCATGGCTTTTATACCCTTACAGTCTGCTTGTGCACAGATACTGTTCTTCTCCTGAGACCTCCTCTCCTGCTCTCTCCCTCAGTGTCCATCCACTTGGCTGATGCCTCTGGTCTTCGTGCACTTTGTTATCCAAAGGGTTGGCAGTTCATGGTCTCAGGCTCCCCCCCAGAACTCAACCTGCACCTCAATCTGCATCTCCACCGGCAGCGAGCTGCCTGCACCAGATGTAATCCTCAGTGCTAACGTGAGCTGACGGGCAGTTCCCCGACCCTGAGCTCCCTGTCAGCTGGGTTCTTTCACAAGGGTGTGGGATGGTTACGGTAACAGCCTGCTGTGCAGCATTTTGCACACTAAGTGTGTTGAAGATAATAACATTTAGCTTTCCTTGGGGTTGGATTGCCTCCTGCTAATGGTTTCTTTACGAGCTGTCACGGTAGGACATGAAAATAGATGGACTCCGTATACTGACACTTCTCTCCATTGGTTAAGTAATAGGAAACAACATCTGGGGGCAGCTGTTATGGGAAAGGGAACACTATTTACTTAACCTGTTTTGAGAAACAGAGAGAGATGTTTTGAAAAGAGGAAACTGTTGGCAGCTTTCCCTTGGGAAAAGAGCTAGCAGTGGTTAGCAAGCTAAAATTCTCCTGGGCTCAGAAATATTGAGCCCACAATGAGCAGCTTATGTGGACTTTTCTTGGACCTGAGCTGATTCAATCATGTTATTTCTCAGCACCATCTCCAAACACTTCTGAAAGATGACACTGTCTTTCTTCTCCTATTCCAAGGAATGCAGTGATGTGTCCCATTTATCACACTCACCACGAATTTTTCTGGACATGCTAGTTGTGTCATACTTAAGGAAAAGTATTTATCACCAGTGTATGGACAGAAACAGAAAGCGGCACCACAGAGACAAGCTTTTGCAATGACATCAGGGAAGATTTTTAAAAACTGTACTGAAGAGTCCAGTAAATCAAGGTAATTCCAGGTGGCAGTTGTTATTTTTTAGCTTTCTTCAGGTTCCGTCAGAAAATGTCCATCTTTCTCTACAGTTCAACTGTCCTAGATCAGGGTTGGACCATACCATGACTCCTGAAGTGCTAAAAGGAGGTTGTCTGCATCCTGGAAATCCTCTTTCCTGCTGTCAGCCTAGAAAACACATCCCAAGCCTCAAGAGTTCTTTCTATGAAATAGTGCTGTTGGTACCCATAAAAGATGCTGGCTTTCCTGTTCAGATGTTCAAATGCACATTTAGCTTTTGTTTCATGCAGCTAGCCACTTGTTTGAAGTTGCAAGCACATGCTGAGTGTTAGTTTCCTTCTTTCCTCGTTTCAAAGTGTACACTCCATGTCTGTATAAAAGTATCTCTAAGTGTAGGAAATCCTTCTTCCTTTCATTGTGCATCTATTGGACATGTGATCCATTCGTGTAAACAAAAAGGGAAATTTTGAAAAAGTGGAAGGAAAATCCCAAACACCCAATTGATTTAACACATTTTCTGCCTTTCAGTAGGTTGTATTTACCTAATTTTCCAGTGCTACACTCCTGAAGCTTTCCACACATTCCTGAGGGACCCAAATTTTCCCCTAGAGACTCAAGGTATTGAATTAGTCAGGGGTGACTCAGATGGCTGTGTAAGCCTGGCTACAGACAGTAGGCTCCTCCTCACTGGAAATCATCTGGAGGATGTATATTGTATAAAAGAAATAGAAGTTCTTAGTTCATCTAGGCAGAAGTAAGTAGTGCAGAGACCTGTAACTGCTGCATTGCTCAGAAGAGCTCTTCTGCAGGGCATGTGCTGCAGCCATGGGGAAAGCCAGCCAGGCTGGGCAGCAATGGGCAGCTGTGGCTGCCCGTGTGGTGCTGCCAGCTGCAGCGTCGAACCTTTCAGCCACACAACACCAGGAACCTGGAGCAGCTGCACAGCCTCCAGTGGCCAGAGCACGGCTGGCCCAGCACAGGAGACTGCAACAATGGCCACTGATGTGTAGCCAAGTGTTTCCATATGACTTTGAAGTGCACTTTTTCTTTTTCATAAATAGCTTGCTGTCCTGTTTTCCCAAAGAAGCACAGAGCATGTTTTACTTCCCAAGGACACCCATGTGCCCATGGGCAGGAAGGAAACACCTGTGGAGGTGAGCAGGCATGGTGAGGAGTTTGTGGGAATTTATTGCAAGCCACTTGAAGGTTTTATATAAAATGAGTAGTGTGTTAATGTCCTGGCCTTCAGGAGTATTTCAGGGCTGGAGTTTTCCATGTTTTTTAACTTTTTTTTTGTTTGTTATGCATGAAATGCCAAAGAAAATTACTTGTGGGGACAAAAGCTGCACTGGCATTGTCTGAGCATTGTCCATCAGCCTGCCTGGAGCCCAGACCTGTGTCAGGGCAGACTGAAGGGTATGCTCAAACGGATCAGGTGCAGGCTGTTTCTAGGGCACCTGACAGGACCTGGAAGGCAGCATCCTGGTACCCCCACTCTGTACAAAGCCCACACATTGTGTGGCACTACCACACATCATGTGACACAAATGGCAGTGGCCAGGGGTCCAGAGCGTCAGCCCACTTTTCTTAAAGTATGATGCAACTAGCGTGTCCAGAAAAATTCGTGGTGAGTGAGATAAATGGGACACATCACTGCATTCCCTGGAATGGGAGAAGAAAGACAGTGCCATCTTTCAGAATCGTTTGGAGATGGTGCTGAGAAATAACATGATTGAATCAGCTCAGGTCCAAGAAAAGTCCACATAAGCTGCTCGTAAAGAAACCATTAGCAGGAGGCAATCCAACCCCAAGGAAAGCTAAATGTTATTATCTTCAACACACTTAGTGTGCAAAATGCTGCACAGCAGGCTGTTACCGTAACCATCCCACACCCTTGTGAAAGAACCCAGCTGACAGGGAGCTCAGGGTCGGGGAACTGCCCGTCAGCTCACGTTAGCACTGAGGATTACATCTGGTGCAGGCAGCTCGCTGCCGGTGGAGATGCAGATTGAGGTGCAGGTTGAGTTCTGGGGGGGAGCCTGAGACCATGAACTGCCAACCCTTTGGATAACAAAGTGCACAGAGACCAGAGGCATCAGCCAGGTGGATGGACACTGAGGGAGAGCGTAGGAGAGGAGGTCTCAGAAGAAGAGCATTCCAAGTCCCACGGGTGACTTGGCACAGCCTGGGCAAATGAACTGCTGAGAGAAAGAGGCCACAAATATGTAACACAAAGCTACTGTTGGGATGCTGGGTGTCCAAGCTGGTTCTAGAGAATGCTTTGGAGACTCATGGGCCTTTAAGATGGGGCAGTTCAACATTTAACAACAAATAGGTTCTCCTGCCCTACTTATCCATTAGACAGTGATGTTGAGCCAAAATGTTCACTGTGCCAAAGGCCTATTCAAAGTGATAGGGGCTTTGAATCCTTCCTGTCAACCCTGGGCCTTAACATATGTCTCCATGGAAATCAGTGCTGCAGGCCTAATCTGACAGGCATGGCTTTGGAAGAGCCCAGATTTGTCTGTAAAAGAATGGCAGGAGGGTACTCTGTGGTATTTCTAATCCCAGTCACTGTAAACTATAACAGGTCTTAATTCTGTTGTGGCTCAGATAGGTGCCTTGGGAATTGTTTTCTTCTCCTGGCATTTTTCCATTATTTTTTCTTGAAATGCATATATAAGAAATAATATTCTATTTTATGGAATTGGTCAGAAACTGGAAAAAAAAATCAATTAGAGCAGGGGCTGATCCCATTCTGAAGTAACTTCTCCCTATTGCTCTCTCTTCTCCAGGGCTGCCAGCTTGCTTCATTCCCAGGCATTCTCTTCATTCCCAGCTTATAAGGTCAGAGATGAAGCGCTATTAAATATAATTAAATACATTTAGGAGACACAATCTACAACCTTGGTGGTATCTATAAGAACAGGTGCTTAAAAGCTGCATGGAAAAAGAGAAGTCCATTTTCCAAGCATAGGAAACCTGCCACTCAGTAATGGTTTCTGTCAAACTGAATCTCCATGCCCTGCTGTTAAAACCCAGGAATCTGGTAGAGTATTTATTTCCAGAAAACCTTTTTTCCCCTACTGTCTGAAAATGGCCTCTTAGTTTCAAATGATGATTTTCAAACACACCAGAAATTTATTTTCCTGCATTGGTTATTCATTCTGCCTTAAGAATATATAAAAACCAGATGGGACTCATTTTCTCTTACTTGGTCCAAACATTTCAACAAGTGGGTTATTTTTCTTACCAGCCTTTGGACTCCCCGCTGTTCTCAACAGGATTATTTGGATAAATAAACTGATCCAACTTTGACCCTTTACTAACCATTCACCTGAGGCAGAACATGCAGAAGTTAAGGGAAAGAAAGGATGTCTGTTCTGGTGAGAAGTGAGCTAATATTGCTTTACTCTGAAAAGACATAAAATTATTCTTGTCTGAAACAAAAAATCATGAATTTTTGGCATACATATCCTGTTTTATTTCTGATGTATTTGAACAAACACCAAAAAGTTAACAGGTTGGAACAGTTTGGGAAGGAAAAAGAAAGAAAGAACTCTAACTACCTTATGGTTTACAGATGTTTCAGGTAGGCTTCTCCTTTGTTTCAGAGTTATCCCTGTAGGATTTTGCCAATGTCCAAACTCATTTTTCCCTTTAAGGCTTTGTCTACTTTAACTACAATTGGAGGAAAGCAGGATACAGTCTAGTATACAGCAAAAGCAAGATAAAAACAAACAGTGAGACAACCAGTTTCCGCTATAGTCAGGAAAGAAAAATTTTCAAAAAGTGAAATGATGAATAAAATAGGACAGACATCCTCCTTGTTCTTCACGACTGAGTGAATTAACAAGACAAAGATGCAATGAGATATCTATATTAGTGACAGGTTTCAAAGACAATACTGTGGTGGAGATCCTGAACAAGGGAAATTAAAAGCTGAACAGTGCTGTAAGTATGAAGGTCACAAAAGAAGTACAGGTTAAATTCACAGATGCCATCCTTCAACTGGTTCCCAAGCTCTGATCACTAAGGAGCTGAAGCTGTAGTAAAATGTTCCTAGCACTGTAGGTACAGTGGGCTGTACCTACCTTTAGGATTAAATATTTTCATGCTGTGAATCACAGCCATGACTGAGGTACTCCGACATGCCACATTGTGTAAGGTTTCTGGCTTTCTCCTCATTATCTGATCTTTTTGTAGAGGGATTATAGGTGCAATGGAAGTGATGCTATGATAGAATGGAAGTATGAGTGGGACTGAAGCATCACTGTGCCTGGTGACCAAAGGTACCATGCATTGTCCCAGTGTGCAAGGAAGCATGCTTTGCAAACAGATGCAGCAGCGTAAGAGGGTGTTACCTGCTCCTTTTTGTTTCTGCAGGGCTGCCAAAAGCTCCTTTTTGCTCAGATGTGCTGGTAGGTGATGCTGTTTGTCACACATACACACAGACACACACCTTGGTGAGAAGGCATGAATTAACTTTATTCTAAAAGATCTGGCTCTATTTATAGTATATCTACAAAGGCCAGGGGTTGGGGGAGAAGGTTGACACCTCTCCCCATCCCATTGGTCAAGACAACTGTCCATCAGCTGCCCATGTCTCTAAGAACAGGGATGAAAACTTCCCTTGTATTTATGAAAACATTGGCTGTGTTTACATCAACCAAGCGTGAGGAACAACCCAAAACCATGAAAGCTGTGAACAGAAGAGAAGCTGAAAAAGTCAGGGTGACAGGCAGGGCTATGCATGAAACTGCCTTCCTCCTTTCAGTCCCTGTGAACTAAGGTAAACAACACCTCTGAATGGAATTGTTTGGGCTAAGAAGGGGTGTGCTCTCCTGAGGAGCAGGGTGGAGTGGTGAGGAGTGGTTTGCAGCAAGCTAAGAGCGCTTGTCTCTCTGGCTGTCAGCGTTGCATTTGTCCTTGGTGTCAGGCCCTGTGAATTTGGCCCAGTCGTTTATCGCCATGTAAACAAGGAGGAGGTTCCAACTGTAAATTCCAAGAGCAGGCATATAATTATAATGTTTTTGCCAACTCCTTCAGTGAGAACTGCATTAGGACTGTTAATTATGGCAACCGAAAAACTAGGCAGATCTGTAAAAGAAATTTTTCTCAAGCAATCCTCTTATTTTATATAAAAAGTGCTGATTAAAAATAATTCCAGTTGTGTAACAGTGTATAGGTAATTGTGCACTGCACAATAATTTCTCTTTATATTCAATACTGTGGGAATAAACCAAGGAGACAGAGCAGCATATTTGACCCAGAGGCAGAGAAGATGACCCTGCCCAAGATAATTTTGTTTCTATATGGGACATATGCCACAGCTGCAGTAGTATTCCGCTTTGGATGAGAAGGGTGTGCAACGTAATTTTAATGAAATATTTAAGACCCTGTTCCCAATGTGAATGTGGTCTAATGAACAGTGTGTACTAGTCTCCATTAACACTGACTGTGTAGTGACCTTGGATAAATCATTACACCTCTTTGTCCGTAAGCTCATCTACAAAATGTCTTCCTCACAGATATGTAGTGAAGATTTATTAGTTAATGCTTACAAATTGCTTTGAAGATATAAATGAATACCATTATTACTTTAACAATGCTGAAGTTTTGAGATCAAGAGGGCACTTTACCCTCTGCATCCCACTGCCAGTTGGGGGCTACAGTGACTGTCCATAAGTAAATGGATCTTTCACATTGGTGTTTGCACACAGCTGTTATCTTCTACTAAATGTCATTATAAATCTACATTATCACTGGCTATCCACTGTCTATGAGTGCCCAATCTTTAATAGCAATTAAGGAACAAATGATAATCATTTTTGCAAAAATTGTACACTAGAGATGAAAATATTTTGCATGCGCTGGCATGATTTGGAACTCCAAGCAAGTACAGGGTGATTTGGTTTCAATGATTCCTTCATTCATCTGATGCATAGCACTTCAATTTCCAGGCAAACAGCAGAATTGTATCTGGACCTGGGCATGCTGTTAAAATGAAACAAGTTTGAAATTCATAAATTTATTTCATACCAAATCCCTGGAGCACATTGGTGCTGTTGTATCTTTTCTGAACTTTCAGATGAATGTACTAAACTGATAGACCTACACTTCTTATGCTGTAGTTTAATATGCAACAGGAGATCTCTCTAGCACAGTGAGGCTATAGAAATCTTGATCAGAACTATTGAAAAAAATATGCATTCTCATATAATCTGACTAAAACTTGTATAAGTTGCTGAACATAAAATTTTGACCAATTAAAATTAAATTAGACTTTGTCCCAAAGTGGTTGTTAACATATTTTTGGGGATTTTTTTGCCAAAAGGAACAGCACTGCCATGGAAATAAAGAGGAGCTGAAAACTATTTGAGTTTTTCAACATTGTTTCCATGTTGATAAGCATACAGTTATTATCATTTCTCCATTTCTCTATGTTCTCTTCTTTTGTATACAGGCTAAATGGGTTCATTTCCACCACAGAGGGAGACATACATGGAGATATGGGGAAAAGCAGCTCTATGTCTGGAATGGCATAAACAGAGCATGAAATAGCAGATGAGGATACTTTCTTTTACCAGGAAGCATTAATAAGGGGGAAGGAAGGAAGGGAGGAAGGAAGGAAGACCATGACAACCATGAGCATCATTGACTTATGACGAAACAAACCATGAAGGCACAGGTTTTTTGGCTTTGCTGCCATCTAGTAGAAGATGGACAGCCTGACATCCATCCTCCCGTTGGGACAGAGAAGAATATTAGATTGCTGAGGTAGGTGGGAGATAATGTGGATTATGGTTGAGGTCTGAGCTGGCCATTCTGGCTAGTTGAGTCTTACAAGGTGGCTTGTTTCTGGACGAGCAGATTTAGAAGCAGAACTAGCTGAGACTCACTCCTGTTGCTGAAGGAGTGAAACAGGCTGGTTTCCCCTGTTGGCACTGTTGGATTGAAGGAGATGTGCAGCCAAAAGAACGAAATTCAGATATGTCCTCTAAAGACAAACCTTATGAGCAAGATAAGGGCCGTTTTCCTTTCTGGGGAAAGGAAAGCACTCTTTGTGTGTACAGATCACATTTTAAAATAATCAGTTAATATTATCAGTCACCTTGATCAAGGTTTGGTCAAGGCTTATGCTAAAAAACCCTTTAGCTTGTAACACATTTCAAGCAAGTCATTAGCTGATTCTGAGTATATACTGCTTTATCATCTGAACAGTCTTGAACAAAGCTCAGTTACGTAATGATCATGTTAGGCTCCTAAATGAGTTTCCTTTCCTGTAATTATTAATTCTCCAGCTTCTCTCCTTCTTGCAATCTCATTTTCTCCTCCAGTGTGTGTTCCTTTTGCAGGGCCAGATAACCATGTCTTGCAGACAGTCATTTGTGGTCTGTGTTCATTAGTTCATAGGCAAAGGAAGCAAAGCAGACTGTACTCTGATTTTCCCTTTGTGCAATGGAAAGTGAACATTTATTATGGTTTTGTTGCTGAGGAGAAGTTCAATTGCTAATGTAACACAGGCTAAAAATTTGCAGAAAGAAATGTTTCATGTTCTGGAACAACTGAATTCACATGTGTTTTCCTGGAAGGGAAAAAATTGGCTAAACCTGGGTTGAGGTGTTCTTGGGAAGCTGAGAAACTTTATGGAAATATTGCACTTAGGCTCAGAATAAGGATTAGCCAGGTCACTCAGCCTGACGGTTAAGCTTTAAAAGAAACTGAGACAAGTGAAGATAAAGGACTACACACACAAATCATCCTGGTAAGTTTGCCCTGTAGCTGTGTTCTTTATATGATTGAAAGTAAATTATTTTCCTGACAGATCCAATTAGACTGATTTTTTGAAGATAAAGTGGGAAGTTTTATTCTCATTCTTCTATTTGACATCACAATATGGCAAAGGCCGTCTGCCTGTGAGAAGCATATCAGAAACTATGAGGCCCACACTCAGCTGAATTTCTGTGATGCTGCTTTTTCCTAGCACTTATGAATACCACAATAAGTTACATTCTAGGTGTCTAAATTACAGTAGATGTCATATGAATGTAAATATATATTAAGTAGTTTAAGAAGTGCCTAGGGGAGGGGATGTTGGCCACCCCTCCATGCTGGAAGGGCACAGGGCATGCCTTGCCTTCCTCAGGGGAGCTGTCAGCTGGACAATTCCCTTCAGCCCACTACGGGGAAGCTCTTAAGGGCAGAGGGCTGTTTCACACATTCAGCACCTCCAGAGCATCAAGCCTTCTCCAAGTGCTGTGCATCGGGGTGTCACTTGCCAGGGCCTGTGGCTAGTGTGGGACAGACATTACCCCAAGAACATCTGCGTCAGAGTGCTGGGGCCATGGGCTGGAGGGAGGGAGCTGGGGAGTGAGGGTGTCCAAGAAACCATCATGGCCCATCAGGATGCATGGGTTGCCCAGAGGAAAAGCCTGGATGCTGTGGGACCCTGTCCTATCCTATGCATTTCTGGCACTGGGTTCTCCTCTTAACTTTGTGGTAGGGATATTTTAAACTGATTTTATTTCCAAAGCTTTCTTCAACTATTCCTTTTCCCCAGGTCCAGTAGATCAGAAGGGGGTGGTGTCTCTGCTCAGAGATGCCCCAGTGCCCAGCCCTGAAGAGCTCACCCCACTCACGTGGTGTCTGCAGTGCAGTGACATGAACTGCATGTGTTCCTTGTGGGGCTCAGCCTGGCAGAGTTCCATGGTTAGCCTCTGCTCCCGATTAACAAGGAAAACATTCATGTATGCTTGGGTAAAATAAAAGACCTTAACTGAGAGAAAACTGAGAGAGTAACTTTAGCTTCAAAATAAAATGGTTTTCAAAGGATATTGTCAGTGTCACCAAATAATTGTTTTAAATCCAGTTAACTCAAATAGACTAGTTGTTAAAATGAGAGTGTCTCGTGCTGCAGAAATGTACATTTAAGCCATTTAACAACACTATTGTGGCAGTACAATTATCATTTAAAGCCAGATCAAAATAAATTGATTTTTGCATCAACACACTGATGCCTTTACATTAATTTCAGTCTTTCTGAAGTCCACCCCAATGCATGTTTCCTTTATGAACTGGGAACTCCTAAAAACTCTAGAGAACATTCATTTTTTATGTTCACCAGGTCCAGACTGGTAGACTGTGGGTTGTTTTTGGTATGTGCTATCCAAACCAACCTGAAGGCAAAGGATGGGTAAAGTGACAATCAGATCCAAACAAAGTGGAGTTATGTGCATGCTATTTATATTATTCTGACTGACAGCTTTATTAAATCACTCACGGGTTTGTAAGTGCTTTCTGTGATAATTTGCTTGCAGTTGGTCAAGTGATGCGACTGGAGCATGGATATTTTAGCGCAGTCTCCTTAACTGTAGGATGTTGTTGGTGATGCTCCAAGCATACTTTGACTAGAGTTAAATATTCAGGGCAGGAATTATATTTTCAGATGTGCATATCATGCACATGAGTGCTGTTTATGCAAGCAATAAATGCAGCTAACTAGAGGATGCAGAAACCTGTCTCTTTCATTTATGTTGTAGAGGGTGTAAGGTATTGCCCAGAAAATAACCGTTTGTCCAATCAACATGAAGTTAGCTAAAATACATTTTAAAAAAGCCAGTATTAGGTGATGGATTTGTGGGCTACTGATTGATAAGTGACTAAAAGCAGGAATGAATAAAGCCGCCTAAACCACCACTGTCTCTGTTATAAGTGTGCATTTATGCCTTCTAACATGCACTGATGATATTCATTCACTCTTCAACCTGTTTTATTCATTCCTTATAACATATTGTCTGGTTTTCCCAGAGGAGGAGAAGGTGGATCAATTTTTAAATGTCCTCTCTATAATGTTTTCACTTCCCCACTCAAACCAACAGCTCTTTGGTGCAGATAACTGAATGGACAGCTTAGCTTCCAGTGGAGCCTTACATGTTCAGGAGATGTCAGTTAGCCATGGAACAATCATAGAATGATGCTCCAGAAACCACAGTTTTGAAGCATGATGTTACCCACACAGAAACTGTTTGTTCTCTCACGTGAAGGCTGATAACTTTGTGGAAAAAATTCCAAGGGCTATCAAGGAAAAGGCTTTCTGAAAATTCACAAAGACTCAAGGCTTTTTAAAAATGTTTTTCAGAAAATTTTAAAAAAATTGCCGAAAATGTGAGGAATGACATCTTTCTCTCCAAGTGGAAACCATGAGCAGAAATAGAAATTACTGTCAGTGCTCCCCTGCTGTTGAGATATTTCCAGTCTCAGAGAATTTATGGCTGCTTGGGAAAACTCTTACCTGGGTAGAAGGTCAATAAACATAAGGAAAACTAAAAGAGGTGCCAAGACAGTATCATCTATGTTATTTAAACTGTTAAGAAACTGGAAAATCCCAACTCTAATTATGTCATGCATAGATTTAATTCATTGCTTACTAAGGAAAGCTGAAATCACTCACTGCTTTTTGGAATATGAGTGCAATATGATCACTTTGTAATGCTGGGGAAAAGAGTAGGGAGCTCTACCTGATAGAGATGGTCCCTGGAGGCAGTAGCATCATTTGATCCTTGGCACAGCCAGTGTCTGACATCATCTAAAACTGAAGACTGTCAGGTTAGTAGCTATTATCTTTACATAACGAGGCTGCATTTATGCACCTCAACTGTTGTTTGAAATTCCCATCAAGCAGAATAAATGCCCAGTGCAGAGGTTATACTTTGCACGTACCCTGAGGAAATGTATGTACCTGGCTGCAAAGAGGGAAAATGAAGACAGGCATTGGCAAGCTGGCTGGACCTAGAGACCTGTTTTATTCTTGCAGTTGAGCTATTGTCAGCAACGCTGCAATTCTAGGAGCAGCTTGTGCATTCATTCCAGCTGGGGACTTTGCTAGTGCTTGTCAGAACCCCAGGCTAAAGCATTGACTTGCTCAGGGTCCTCCTAACCCCCCCTATGCAGGACTGTATGTCACATACACATGCAAAAAAAATAACCCCAAGAAACCCCCAAACAACCTTTTGCTTAAAGTATTTTGGGTTATGAGCATATTTGGGTCTTGAGTGCTGCATTGCAGATTTCATTATCAAAGGTGATCATCAATTTGAGGTCACCTGGTGAGAGCTTTAGTGGTGCAAAACTGAGTGGCTGAGTTTTGCTGCTGCTGGGGACTTGGGGTGGTTAAAGTGGAGTTAAGAAAGCTTCTCTTTCAACCTCACCGTTGGTATTTGCTTAGAAATCAACAAGCTGTTCATGTGGACAAAGCTTGGCAGAACTTGAACATATCAGCATTTGTGTAGTGAAGGATGCTCCCACTTGCTTGTCCCCTGAGATCCCCATTATTGAGATACATCTGTGTCTAGGACTGTCTGGAATTTTTAAGTTTCTTAGGGCCAAAATAATTCTCTATCTGGAGGAGGTGTTTGGAAGAGGAACCAGCTGCAAGTGCACTGAGAACTGTGACAAAATGTTGTTGAATAGATGATGAGGAGCACTGCTAGCCAGGCTCTTAGGAGCTCCTGGAGACTATTCCACTTCTATCTCCCCATTCTTATCTTTCTGAAAAAATATCAAGCCCTACATAGCCAAACAGTAGTTTTATAGGGTATTAGACTTCCTCTATCTATGTTAGCTAGAATACCCATATAGCACTTTTCTCAGCTCTTCAAATACATCATACTTGGTATGTGATTTTCCTGGCCACAGCAGACTGGGGTTTGGGCATGGTGGTGAAGTGCTCGCAGCCTTTTGTTGCTAAGTAGAAATGATGCTTAGTTTCATATCAACTGAAATACTTTCAGTGTGTACAGCTCTCATTCCAGATGTACATTTCAATGGCATAAAATCAGAAGCTATGAACACCTTGTCACACTTTTCTCCAGGACAATGTGTTAATAGGACAAAATTTAATTGAGATAAATGCATTAAGATGACAATCTTACATGATATGACCTTACTGCAAGCATTAAAAAGCGTCTTGTAATGAGACACCTTCTCCTAACTAGCATGCTGCCAAGATATTTTTCTTAGGCATTAATTTTCTCTGCATCTCCAGCTACATCCATTGTCCTGTACTCAGAGAAATCAGTCCCACAAGCCTCAAAAAATTAAAGGACTTAGGAAGCAGAGATCAAAGCAAGCTCCTTTGATAGTTTTGCTGTTTGTGCAACAAACATTCTCCTTGTAGTATGTCACAATATGAATTCTGATGTGTTTCTGGTGATATTTAATCCAAGTCCAAAGAAGGAATTTTTTTTAATCTATGTTATGGCATGATCAATGTCCCATAGGAGTGACTCATTCCTCCCTAAAATCCCCTGAAACTGGGTCACTATGCGACAGGGTATTCATTGAAAAAAATCTACTCTCAAACAACAAACCAAAACTGCACAGTTGAATTACACACTGGTAAAAATAGGAGGTGATTGTGGTAAGGCTGAATTCTGAATCCACTAAACTGAAAGTTTAAAAAATATATGCAGTGTTTTATATATAGACATATATGGATATTTTACTCATGGTATAACTTTTACTGTCTAGAGAGAAAGCACAAAAAGATTTGGCTCCTCTAATAGAAACCGCAAATGTGATTTATGGATTCAAATTGATCTGTGTGTTTCTGCTGTCAGAATTCGTGACTTACCTGAATGAGCAAAAGTTTTATCCTGCAGTTCCAGTAGAACCAATGACTCGATAATATAGGAGAGAAAAGAAAAGAAAAGAAAAGAAAAGAAAAGAAAAGAAAAGAAAAGAAAAGAAAAGAAAAGAAAAGAAAAGAGAAAAGAGGAAAGGAAAGGAAAGGAAAGGAAAGGAAAGGAAAGGAAAGGAAAGGAAAGGAAAGGAAAGGAAAGGAGAGTTTTACACCTTATTTATGGAAGGTCAACCATAATGCAACAAGGACTCAATTAAAATAAAGCAGGAAAGTTCCTGAGATCTTAAATCCATTTCTTAAAAATTAATGAGGTGGCATACAAATACTCTGGAGACATTATGGTGTGGAACAGTCCTCTGTTATCAGGACTAGATGAATTCTCTATTGCTTTTTTCAAGAACTGCTGCAGTGAGGTAAATTCCCTTTTCCCACTTCCAGGAGCTTCTCCATATTTCCTGTATATTAGAATTGCTGATTTCTATGTGACAACTTGGGACAAGAAAGCAAGGACTGTCCCTATAAAAGTGGTACAGTTACTTTCCCTTTTCAGTCCCATCTCAAAGGATGTGAATGCACATCCCTGACATGGAACTCCTCCACTCCCATAAAAGCTAGTACAGGGCAGGCAGTCCTAGAGAAAATTACCCCCTGAAGCAAGATGGATGGGTGAGGGGGGTCGTGCCTCAGAGGGCTATGCCTGAACAATTGTGCCACCTTCCAGGCAGCACATTTATGGATTTACCTCAAGTTGTGACATCTTCCCTATTTTACAGAACTTAATTAGGATGTGCATCTGGTTTGGAACAGAGAGAGTGATGGGACAAATGAGAATATGTCAAAATGCAGTGATATAACTGGAATACGAGGGAGAAGATCTTCATATGAGGGGCTATCTTTTGGAAATGCAGGGTGTTTGACTTAGAGGGTTTCACCCTCAGTTAATGCACACAGGCAGAGGCAGCTCTGTCTCCAATTGTTGTGCAGTGCTGGATGAACACCAGAGCTGTGCCAGCTAATGCAATCCCATAGAAGACCAGGAAAACAGTTTCAGGGGATGACAAAACTGGCATGAGAAAACATCCCAGTGCAATACTCAGTGACTGATTTCTTGGATTTGCTGACATTGTTCACTCTTTGCAGGACTGTTTCTGAACCTGTGATCATCTCACAGTTGTTTCACATTTTCCTAGGCTAAAATGGAAATTACCTAACTTCTATTCTGGTTCAGCTGTAGGTCACTGCCTGATTGTTGTTACCACAAAGGTTTCTGAATGTTTTTTCTTATTATTCTCCTCCATAGAATCAGTTTCGGTTCAGCATCTTGTTCTCCGAAGTGTTTTCAATGGTTTTATGCTCCTCTTACATACAATTTCAAGCTGCTGTAAACAAGTTGTGTTGCTGGTGAGCAGATAGGAAACAACTTGAAAGATCAGAAGGACAAAGAAAAATGAATTCCCTTTAGAAAACAGCTTGAGTATCATCCATTGTGGTTAGGCAGGTATTTGCACTTCCAGTTGTGGCAATTAGACGGTGCAGTGCTGGGCTGTTGGAGGGATACGCAAAACTCTTATGATATAGCTTTCTCATAAGCTGCTAAGAACAAAAATCCATCAGTTCCGGCAAATGCTCTGACTCCGTTTGCTAGAGGAGAGCTTTAGCCAGATGTAGTAGGGCAAAGTTCCCCTTGTGCCCCCAGGGTGGGTTACTGTTCAGTGAGCGGTGGCTGCTGCCATCATACCACAAATGGTTGGGTTCAGCTGGTGCTGGGGAGCACAAGAGAGAGAGTGAACACAGATCCTCTGGTTGGAAAGATATTTAATCCATCTCTTCATGCTGCTACTCATTGATCCAAATGTCCTCTGTTTGAAGTACTGCTGAAGGGGGAAGTCCTTTTTACTCTCACCTGGTTATGATTAATCTTCTCAGCCAGGCTCCCTTTGGCCCAGGAGGAGCCCAAGACAAGAACAGTCTCTCTCCCTCTTTATTACACTGGTTTAACAGAGAAACACCAGTAACTAGAGCCCAGAGATGCCAGTAAGTATATGTGAACATGGTGTCAGTTTACAAGGTGATATGTTAAAGTTGATTCAAGCCTGTACACAGTCTTTTTCTCATTACAGAGGTGCAATTAATCACGTTGTCTCATTAGCACACTATTGGATTAAACAGAGTCATTTTAACCTTCCTCCCAGTCCTGGAATTTACTCTCACACAACAGAAGCCAATTTCCTTTGGAAAATATGATAAAGCTTTTGCATCTGTGTGGACGTGACTCGGCAGAGTTAAGTTAATTTTAGCCTTTTGATTATTCACCTGAACTCGAATGACATGTTAAAGTCATTGTCTTGGAGACCTCCCTGGTCCAGACATGTCATTGGCTAAATTTAGGAGCTTGGCTGACTGACTCCGAGGTGGCTTCCTTTGCTGATAAAGTGAAGAGAGCTAAAGTTGAGACACTGCCCTCCTCTCCCTTGGGAGCTGCTTTTAAGCTTTATGGCTGGTGCCAGCCAGGCTGGATGGCAGCTGGGGAGCAGCTGTGCCCAGGCTCAGCCTCTGGCTCAGCCTCAGAGTAGCGTGGTCGCTGAACTGGGTGGCTGATGGGTTGCTTCTGGCCATGGCTGCTGTCTCTGGGCCCAAACCAGACCCTCAAGGGCATTCCAGCTCCTGGCTGCTGAGGCTGCAGCCTCCACCAGCCTTGCTACCACCCTTGGCTCCTAGCTATCCTTCCCTGGGGAGCAGCCAGCCATTGCCGTGCCCTGCCACAGGTTTTTAGCATTCACCTGAAGGAGAAGGATGCAGGTCTGTGTCATGCCTCAGACCTTGTTGGTGCCTCATAGCCCTGCATGGGGAGATATTTCAGGGAGGGATTTGTGCTGCTTGTCTTTGCATCTCGTTTTTCTTTTAGTATTGGCCAAGCAGAATCCCTCCTTGAAAATGAAACAGAGCAAGTAAGTATGGCCCAATTTTTCATAGAATTACAAAGATAACATTTTTCTATACAAAATCATAATCCAGACCAATATTTTCTGAGCTTCAACAGATTTAAAAGGTTTATGAACTCTTGAGATTCATTTTGCTCTCTTTAATTAAGCTTATGTCTTGAGAAGACCAAGGGGAGATTTACAGACATCTTTAAGAAATAACAAATGGCAAGGACTTTGCTAGGAAAAAGCTGGTGGTCTGGTATTTTCTTCCTGTCCACTGTTTTTTCCCAGAGATAACAATTCACTAGGGTTGTGCAGGACTTTGCAGCTTGCCTTAACTTAAAGAGATGTCCAGAGAGACTCCTAACAGGGCAGGAGGGAGGCTGGCGCCTAAGTGAATCCTTTTATCCTCTACAGAGGCTCCTGGAGCTCAGCCCCAGCTACTCTGGAAGGGCATTGCATAGCTATCTGATTATACCAAAATAAATTCTCCGAAACATTTTTTTCTCTTTAATTGTGCATGCTGGGAAGAACTTTTGCTTTCTCAGCCTCTTAAAATATTTTTTTCTAATGCATTTGAAATGTTTTTGTAAAATTCTTATATGCATAAGGGCTTCAAACTGTGTGCTTTCTGCCACACAGTGATGGAGTAGAATCTTACATTAAAAATCAGTGATCAGACAGAAAGGGAAGGTCAGACCAAGACCATCGGGCTTGTACTGCAGGAGCACAAGGGCAGGTTTTGATCCTGTCCCAACCTAGTAGGCTCTGACATGTCCAAATAATGGGAAGACCCAAGCAAGACTGAGCAGAAAATACCTAAATTATTTTCAAAATTATTTTCAAAACAATGAATTTATAGTCTGATTGTTTCTTAACAGCTGCTCAACAGGGCTGGTCCCGGCACTTTTTCCATTTTCCTCCACATCCACAAGGTAGATCCTCAGCTCTTGTGAGGCCAGGTGATATTGCTGGTTGCCATTTCTCTGGATTTAAAGAAGTCAAAGACTGCTTTGCTCAGTAATGTACAGTAGATGATGGGTAGAATTAAGAACTCCAGAACCAGGAGGCTGACTCTCCTCCCCTTCCGAGCCAATGTAGACCAAGAGTGAGTCCACTGAAACCACTGGCATTGTGTTGCTATAAAGGCAGATAAGAACACGAGTATTTGAGTGTTTGCCACTTAGGCCTAGCGTGTCTGTAGATGATTTTTAACCATCATCTTCCAAACATCCTAGTTTCAGTACAATAAGGATGAAACCCCTCATGTAGGTGAGGTGCCAAATGGGGGACTTTGTCATTACTTGGGGCAAGCCTCAGAGCAGAGCTCCAGTCAACTCCTCCCTAACATCTTCTACCTTATGTTCATTTAATTCCTGGTGCATTTCAGGCACAGAACTAATTGTTACCAGTTAATCAAGATACTGAATGGGTGTAGGGTGATTAAATTACATGCTGGTTGGTTATCAGTGAAATGCAGAGACCATGAAGATGCAAAGCGTTTTTCTCTGCATTGAAGAACTGGCTGTCTGAATAAGGGAGGTCTTTCCTTCTGGACAATTTATAGTGGAATCTTTATACTTACTTTTTATTTTCTAGGCTTTAAATTGTTTCCCTTTTCATCCCAAAATATTAAACCTGGCCCAAATTGGCCCATTTCAGCCACTATTACAGGCACTTACCAAGATGCAGTATTTTACATATATTGATGGTTTGTTTGGTTTGTGGTCTCACTACATTGCCTTTGCTATCACACCACGCTGTGGGGATCAGAGTGTAAACTGCTGGTTCAGACTTGTCAGTTTTGAAATAAGAAAGCAGCTGTTGGAAAAAAAAAACAAGTTTCATGCTCCCCTCCCACCCAGATTTGGTATATCATCTATGAAATTACACTGTTGTCACATCCAAGGTGAGAAATACCCAGCCAGAGGCGGGGGAAAGGCATAAAAGTCTGGCATCTCACATTCAGGGCCAAAACGAAAACTTATTTATCTGGAAAATGCAGTAAAACGGAGCAGCTACAGCTGAGGCAGAAGGTTTTGTCTCTTAGGAGATCTGGTGATATCAGGCTTGGAGGTCCCAGCATTTTGTGAAGGAGCAATGCAGCCTTTTGCCACCCACAAACAAAGTTACTGTGGGCTGCAAGGGGAATAGGGGAAGGCTTCATGCTCTCAGAACTTAAGCTGGTGTTGACTGACATGATTAGAATTCATTTCATCACTCTAGGAGTCCTTGGAGAAAGTACTTGAAAAAATATCCTAAATTTTCATCGCATTTGTGATGCAATAAATGAATCTGGAAAGAATCTGGACACTAACGCCTCCTGCACACATGGATCTTCTCAGACCATCACAGTCAGCATGGCTTGAATTTTCCTCAGTTGTGCCTGAAGGGTTTCTGTACACTCCTTTACAGCCCAAGCTATTAAATTCTAAATTTATAAGCAGGTCATGGAGCCTTGCTCAGGAACTCTGGGCTGGAAGGAGAAAGCATTGCCATGACTAAAGCACCTCTCAGGAAACCCCCACTGTTGACCAAGAGAGGTTGTGAAGACCTGCTTCCCTGGACATGATGGGAGCAGGCTTTGCTTTGCTGCCTGTCGGAGGCTTCCCTCTCGCTTGCCTCTGGCTGGGTTTGCTGGCAGTGTTCAACACCTTCCAGCACCAGGGGGTGACTCTCCCAGCTGGCTCTGGCCTGCCCAGCCTGTGCTGGGAAGCTCTAAGATGTTCATCCACAATGGTACTACTTGTTAATTTCTCTTTTTTATAGAGAGAACTGAATCAGATGGAGTTTGGTGCACTCCCCTATTTTTTACATCAAAAAAAGGAAGTGCACCTGGGGAAGGTAAGGACAAGAACTGTCGGAAGATGCAGCCCTGCTCCTCCTCAAGGAAACAATGGCCATGGTCCTGTTGGTGGAGCTGGAGCAGGGTTAGGGCTTGTTAGTAATTCTCATAGTGTAATCTTATTAAACTTCTAATTTTTTTTGTATCACTTGAAAAGGGAGAAGTATTATTGTTGGAATAGCAGGTCAGAAAAACTCCAAAAACAACATTGAGTCTTATGTGTGTGGTTAGGGATGGGCAGGAGAAAGGGAAGTGGAAGCTATGGGTCTGTGGCTGTGTTGTCCACTTGTTCTTTCCAAGCAGCTGGTGGTTCTAAGGACGCAAAGCAGGCACCAGCTCCTCGGGCAGCTGTGGCCACAGTCGGGCAGGCACTGCTGCCATCCTGTGGAGAGCAGGACCGAGGGACGGCTGCAGGGGCACCGGGGCCCAGGCAATGTCCGGGCAGGCCCTGCAGTGCTGCTGGCTCCCATGGGAGCCAGCTGGGAATCACCTCCCATGGCTTCGGGCCAGGGCCACCCAGCCCTGCCCTGGCCAGCTCTGGGACTTGAAGAGCCAATGTACGTTGCGCTGGTCCTTGTGCAACAGCTGGGTGGGAACTGTGCCCATGATGCATGAAATAGATAGATGCTGGAGCCACTGGGGTGAGCTGTTATCCTCTGCTAGTCCTTCAGTGCTCACATCCAACAGAGACTCCTCACCTGGACATGTGGCACAGGAATATTTCTTTTCAAGCGTGTCCTTGAAAGTCTTCTGTACTGAAATCACAGCCCCAGATTTAATTTCATTTTTTATTCTGTAAAAGTTTAATATTTTGCTAACAGATAATATAAAAAATATTCAACCCCACAGTGTGATTGGAGTAAAGCTATATGCAGACAGGTAAACAGCTAGAGAGCAGGAAAAGCAGGACATCTAATCACTGAAGAACAGTTATAAACAGCAATAAAATTAATATCTATATTAAACTAGCAGTGCAAAAAAAACCAAACTGGAAGCAGCTTTACATTAAAAATACAGCTTTTTAAATACAGAAATAGCACCAATTTACAGAAGACAATCAGAAATGTAAACGTGGCAGATAGATTCAAGTATAAGTTATATGCTCAGACTCCTCAACAACTGACTTAGGACAGAAAGGTTTCACAAACCCTGCAGAACTTCCTGGGTGCGCACTTCACCTAAGTGCAAATATAAATTCTGCTTTTCCAAAGCTACTTTGCTGATGAGTTGTTCCTAGTTTATTTAAATTCTTAGCTTTCAGCAAAGGTAAAGATAGGAAACCCATTCCCTCTTGACAACCAACTGCTCCCCCTCACCAGTCTAGTTCAGCAGCTTGGGTACAGAATTAAGCTGCCCAACTGTTTCAGTGGTCATACTCTATTTTAGTGAGAATTTTGCATTGACAAAATGAAGACACCATATACACCACCTTTTTCTCCTAGGCTCAAAGCCTGCTTTCCCAGCCATGACCCACTGAAGATGGAGTCAGCCCTCATTTCCAGACCTGCTGTATTTACAGAAAATCAAAACTGTAAGCAGAAATTGGAAACTGAAAATCCATTTTCACTCCCTGCATTTTCAAGTATAGTTAAGTTAATTATGGCACACAACAACATCACTGACAATAAAGGCAATTTTGGTGATGATGCTTACACTGGAGCAAAGAGCCAATACTAGCTCTAATCCTCCCTGCTTCCAGCTGCCACATCACTAAAAAGCTGCACCGTACTAGAGGGAGAGAGAAGAGACAAGGTCAGCACCCACTGTGTTCCCTGGAACCCCAGCAGCCTGTTCCTGCCCCAGCAGCAACACATGCACGCCAGCAGAAGTGCAGGGGCAGCACTGGGCTAGTTACACACTGCTTTTCAAAGCAAAATTCATCTAAGTGGGTGTATAAGAAGAAATAATTCAGAAGAAGAAATTGTAAACTTTCTTTACTGTAGTGTCATTCGCTATTAAAAAAACCCTAGCAGTCTGAAGATGTCTTTTTACCACCCTTGAAATTTCCTATGATAATTCTGCTATGGATTTTCTTTCAACAAGGGCTAACCAAGCCCTCTCAAAAACCTGTTATTGGTCTATTCTAAGAGAAGGCCACATTACTCAAACTCTCAGCTTCATTAAAATTCTTTCTTAAATTTCATTTTCATTATACATTTCATTATAAAAATAAGATGCCCTCATCAAATCCCCAGCCTCAAAATGCTAACCTCCTTTGACCAACAAAATAGCATATCCAAGAGTGGATCTACCCTTGGAAAATCAATACCAGTATGGAAGAGAGAACTGATTGTGCTGGCCTTACATTTACTGAAAGTCCAGGCTGAAGTGGTATCAACAGCAACACTGTCTTTTGAACAGGAGACTGCACAAATTTAATTGCAGTTTGCTACATGAGTGAAAACATACCCAAACATAAGAGCATTAGCTCTTAAAATTATGTCTTATATTGATAATAGCACCATCTATTATTTGAGGACTCTGAATGTGAACTGTTACAACCATTCTTCCTCATTATCTTCTCTTAGGGCATACTGGTAAATTTTTTTTAAGTTTTTATATTACTTTAAAACTCAAGGCTCCTGCTCTTTTCAACTTCTTTTTCGGTTTAGTTAGGTAAGTTCTCCTTTGTCTTCCCAACATGCTCAAATGCACTATTAACTAGGCATGAAATTCCTGTAAGTGAAGAGTTAGGCACTTAAGTACATACCCCTTAAGTACACTTAAGTAAACAGCTAAGTAGGCACTTAGTAGACTCAGGTTAGACTGAATCTAATCATGAGTGAGGTTAATGACTTATCAGTATTCCTTGGTCATAAAGTCTAGACTGGATATTTAAACAGGAGATGAAACCTTAGCACAGTTCTCTCAGTGGTTTGTCACTCTCGAATCACTTTGTCAAATCTGTTTACGGATTCAGGTTTTATATTCTTTACATCTAACTTGTATATTTTGCTCAGAGTAAAAGTAAAAAAAAAAAAAACCCAAAAAACCAACCCAAGGATTATACAGTCCATTAACACAACTATAAAAATGTTAACATTCACAGTTATTTTGGTCTTAATATTTTTCACATGTATACATTCAATTATACTGTGTTATTATTAGGTTTTTCTAATCACAATGCAGGGCAAATTGTACAACAACCAACTGACATTCAAGTAATCCTACCCTGAGAAAATCTGTTATTCTGAAATTGCAAAAATCCTTTTTTTCACTAATCCTTCCAACATACAAAATAAAAAGCAAGAGGCTGCACTGCAGAGGTAGGATTTGACAGATTGGAACCAAGGAAGCAATCGCCCTCACAACTGCAAAAGTTTATCATTTTCACCACAGATTTACTCAGGGTAAGTAGAGTACATGCAAATGAAATGCTTACCCCGGATAAGTGCTAGACATCTTACTTAAAACCATGAATAAAGAACCCCTGGGGACTTAAAAAGAATCTGTTTGCCTCTCTTCACAGAAATAAAGAGAGTTTTCCAACTTAAAATCACATGCCCACGAGGCTTCGAGGCTTCGTGAAGCGCAGATCTGAATTCATATCAGCACTGAAGGAACAATTCAGTAAAAGGATTTCCGTACCAAGGGTGATTTTGAAGAAGACGGCTAACAGAACCAGAGGGTGAATAGGTAGTGGGGAAGCATGCCAAAAGGGGATACATTTTAACGTGCTCCTCTTGCCAGGTTAAGAGCTCTTGTAATTCATACTGGGTCCGAGGACAATCTGCCCACCCCTTGCAAAGAGCAGAATTAGTCAGGGCTGGTACTAGAGATTTCCAGTCTCCTCTGCACAGAGCTGCCGTTTCTGGTCTGGTTGCCTTCATTTTTCCTCCATGCCACAGGGTCTCCAAGACTACCAGGAGTTTTGAAAAATGCCTCATGATGAGCCGGACGAATACTCTTGGGAGTGAGAGGAGCTGATGAAGGCTATTTGTGAAAACAAAACAGAACACAAAAAAAAAATCAAACAAAAAAAACCCCAAACGCAAAACACACACACAAAAACAGACAAAAAAAGAACAAAGTGATTTGGCAGGGTTTTCTCAAAGCCAACACGGACAGCTGGGAGACATTAATCCCTGTACCCTGCTACACTCTTTCAGAAGCTTCACGTGAAGAGCTATGGGCTTTGCTCCTGCTTTTCATTCTGGTACTGGATGTCAGTACATCACTGCTGGAAGATGAAAGCCTTTATCTCATTTCCAATTTGAATTTTTTCATGATTAGTTCATACTAATCTGTTCTTATGCCAATCTTGTCTTTTAGCATATATGGCTTTTTCTCTTCCATGATGTTTTACTCACTTTCGTTATTTATCATCAAAAGAAATCAAAAATTAGTGACCTGACCACCTGAAATTCTAAACCCTGACCACTTCTAAGTGCCACTTTATTGTAACCTCCAGTGTTAGTATCTGTAATCAGACTGGTGTGAATCAGTCTCTTATTTACAGCCTTTTTTTAAGCTCAAAGAAGATAAACAAAGTAATGTTTATAAAGCTTCCAAATATTTGATCTATCTGTCACTGAATTAGGCAATAGGCAAACAAATTACAAATTTACAAACGTCAGCTGAATTAATGCCAAAATACCACTGCTAATAATTGTAAAGACCCAGGTAACCAAATGTGGCATGACTGTTTTATGTCACTCGTATTTCAGATAAATGAGTCCTCTCTCACGTTTGATTTTCTGATTTTTTTAAATCAGAAAAGTCTCGTTCTATGGTAGATTTAAAAAAATATCTTTATACAAAAAGATGAACAATCCCACAAGAATAATTGTATTCACTCAGCTCTGATGCTGCTGTTACTTCTCTATTACATAGTGAAGAGAGATCAGAACAGGGCTGAAGGGATAACCCAGGACACTACTACCTGAAAAAGTGTTGCAGCCAGCTGACTCCCAAATTCTGATTCTCCTAATAATCCTCCTGTCCTCGTAATGTTTTTCTGTAGCCATTGCATAGCACACAATGACACTGTCAGATGGGGAAAAAACCCTTAGATTTCTGGGGGATTTCAGAATTTCTGTAAGAGTTATAAAACCACTTCACTGTTCAGGACTAAATGTGCTATGTATTCAAACACCCCGTGCCAGTGCTAAGATGGACACACAGAGGCTAAGTGGAAGACTCCAGCTTTCTGCACTGACACAGAGGCACCAGCCTGGGGCACACGCTGCCATCAGGTACCTGGCACAGCTCTCATCCCCACTCCTGTTCACCTTTCCCCCTTACCTGCTGCAGCTTCAGAAGGGTCACCGGGTGTCCCACACACACAGGGGAGTCCAGCTTAACAGCACTGCAAGACCTTGTGAGCACAGGACTCAGGTGCAGAGCAGGGTGCGGCGGCTGCTGCGGATCCACCGAGGCGGCAGCTGAGACCTTGGGGGTGACAACGGCCGTGGTGCTTATGAACACAGGGGGGGTTGGTGCCAGGCTGGACATGTTGAAATTTGTAGGGGCAGCAGCTGAGAAGGAGCCGTCGGGAGCTGGGGAAAGAGGACCAGTGAATGAGGGAGAACAGACGAGAGGGAAGGAAGCCAAGGCCGCTGATGGCACCATGACACAGGGTACACTTAGAGAAGGCATCTGGTTCGCAGCCAGGCTGATGGCACCAGGGGCTTGGTTTGCAGAGAACAGGAAATTAAAACCGCTTAATCCTAAACCAAAGAGAGAAAAAACAAAACATTAATAAACCGGAAAAGGGGAATTAAACTACTGCAACTTCATCTACAATGGGAAAAAGGTGTGACAATAAAGAAAAGTCTGCCTAGGAAGTAAAGTATGACAAAAAATAATAAAAAATAAGGAAGAAAACTGTCACAACCCCCTAACTCTTCTGTCCACATCTCTTTCCTATCTGCCTCCATTTCCCCCCCTACTTGTCTATTCACTGTACCTGCATCCATTTACTTAGGTCATATGAAGTACCAACCACACTTGCTATTTTCTGCTTCTAACTTTAATTAAAAGCAACATCCTGGCTAAACAAACTTTTTTTTCACTAATTGGAATCATCCTTTGCTATATGCAAACATATACATTACTTTTAATGAGGGAAAAAACCCCAGACAAATCAAACCCAACAAATGGGAGACACCCACAAGAATATATCACAGAGGCATTAATTTTGCTGAGAACAGCTAAACTACTGTGTTGAAGTAGAAGCTGCTCTGGCTCCCAAAACACCAGGATCAGCATTTCTAAACTGAGCATTTCCAACCTAAGTGAAATGCCATAGACCCCACTCCATGTCATAAGTGAATCAAAGACTAAAGTCGTAGTCATGGAAATCTGCCACACATCCTATTCCTACAAAGCAGTCATCCACTGCACACAAACACAGGACAAAACATGGTGGACACGAAATCCCATTGCAGTATTTTCAGCTGCTTCCTCTAGATCCCCACAGTGCCATACAAGCAGGGCTGGCTGCATTCCCAGTGCCTCGGGTTTCAGGGGTTATACTGATAATGCATGTTACAAGACAGTACAAAGTTTGAAAGTGATGAAATTCATACACTCAGTGGATGCTGCTGATCTATATTGGCCAAATCTAGACTTTCAGCTCCTTTGAGTTTTGAATGCTGGATAAGTGTCTTTTTTTGCTGCACATAATTCAGGCATGCAACCTCCACATTATTCAATGCTATTAATGTTTGGGAACCTCAGAAAAATGCCTCTTTTTAGAGGAGCAACAGTTCACATTGAGTCAAGAGATTTCAGAGTTACTAAACTACTACAGAGAACTGCTGCCAGGGTTTTTAATGCCAAATATTCCCTATTTGTAGGACTCAGTATTTGCTCAGTGAACACATGCAGGGGTTTGGGTGCATCTAGATCTCATGGCTGTCCTTACCAGCAGTAGGCTGAACATAAAGATACTGCGGTTGGAAAGGTTGATTGGCATTTTCTTTAGAGATGTGCTCATTTCCTGGAGGGGGTTCATCAGGGTCTTTGTTCTGAGGTTGTTTTTCTTGTTCGTGACAATCTAAAGGCTTAACAGACTCCTTGTTTGCCGCCTCTGGAGCAGCAGGACTTGCAAGGTCAAAACGATGAGTTTCTAGATGCACAGTAGCTGAACAGCCACTTCCTGAGGAAGATTCTGCCTTGGGTGACTCAGAAGGATTCTAAGCAAAAAACAGAAGTGGAAATGAAGATTCCAAACTGAAACAAAACAGTGCAATACCTCTCAAGCACCTTCCTCATACATCTGTGCAAAGGAGCAGCACAAACCTGATTAGCAAATTAACAAGTTAAAAATTTTGTTTGAGGTATGAAGTGGCATATTAATGATGCCTAAACCCTGTGCCCTTTGCTGTTGTTCATATTTGGTACTTGGATACCCTACATAAGAAATACCTGACCTCTGGGGTTACTTTTTTATTGATAAGGAAAAACACTTGTTTCAAATGGTTTATATTCAATATTCAAATGGCTTATATGACATGGTCTTGAGCCTGACCCCTTCTTTCAGTATTTAAGTGAATTCTGAGATAACTACACATCATCTTCATCATCATCATCTTTCTCTCACCAGCCTGCTGTGGGCAATGCTGGGTCTCAGACAGAGGGACAGGCTGGAGAGTAGGGGGAAAGAACAAATCACATTTGCTATAGCTCAGTGCAGTAAGCAATGCTGCTGCTGTCCGGGAAAGCCCAAACTAAAAGGGAAGATGAGAAGAAATAATAACATTGATTTCTTCCCCTCTGACCCATTGTTTTGCTGAAGAAAATGATTGGGACACTAATTCCAAAGAACAGCTGAGCATCACATCACTATGCAAAGCAATCCGAGTCCATTTTCCCCTGGTATTGTGAAAATATCTCTCAGTTAATGCTTATACTTCCAGACACAGCCCACTTGCAAGTTTATTAACATGTGGGAGGCAGCATTTTTATCTCTCAAGAGCAGTGTACTGAATTTATCCTTCTGAAAGCACTGTCTTAGGCAAAAGTCTTTCCTTACTATGGGAAAGATAAGTGATAATGAAATTCATTTACCTTGGGTACTACAAGTGAGAGGGGCAGAAAACTGTGCTCCAACACCTGCTTTTTAGCTGCTGGCTCTTCATCTACAGGTGCAGAGAGCGAGGAGCACTTGTGGGAGCTGCGCTTTTGGCAGACAGTGGGAGGTACGGCAGCCTGAGCTTCTGCACTCCTGCTCCCCAGGTGTCCTGCAGTGGGCAGGAGCTCGCTCAAGTTATTTTCCTGCAGACCACCACACAACATAAAAAGGGATGAAGATGGGAAGCACAGGAAGGGTTGGTTGGGGAACAGGGTAGGTTTTCCATTTTCTGTTTTGGAGGCTGCTGGCATGGAAGGGTGTGAAGCCTGGCTGCAGATGCCAGTTGGTAGTGAGAAGCTTGGCACATCTGCCTGAACCACAGGGAGAACTGCCTGAGGCAAAGGGTTAACACAAAAATCAGAGTCCCCAGGAGCCGGAAGAAGGGACAAAGGTAAGGTTGCGTTGGAGTTCTTTGCTGAATTTAGTATTGTTTCGGTGTCACAAGCTTTATTCCTAAAAAAAAAAACAAAAACAAAACCACAAACAGTAATGAAAAGAGAAAAAATATTTATACCAAAATTAAACTCCTATTTTACCCTTAGAAGCAAAGAGATACATGTTTGGACATAAATGCAGAAAAATTCCACCCCCAAACAACAATTTTTACATTACTTTACATTTAGAAGAAGGGTCTCTTTTTATCATTTCTAATTACATAGAAGCAGAGTTCTCAGGTTTTTGGTGGACCAATAACGCTTTTGGCTGCACTTGATTAGTTAATCATTCACAAATGAATTCAGATTGGAATAGGTGTAGGGAAGACAGCTGAGAGACAGAGACGTCCTTCCATGGAATCATAATTTGCCCAGCCTACCCAGACAATAGGTCAAAGGATGCAGGAATGACCTATATAAACACACACGACACAAAGAACTACTGAAGCAAAACACCAACACTGGTACAGGTATAGGTGGGTGTAAAATGACCATAATAATAATAAAAAAAAGGCCATGATGACATCTATCAGTATTAAAATTGTAATAATGAGATTTTATGACAGTTTTTTTATCTCAGTCTCATCAATGGAATCTATTCTTAAATTAAGCATGACAAGCACAAAGTTGTAACTGGACAAGAGTTAAGACCAACCTACCCAGTATCTTCCTCTATTTTCTGCCTACAGACAGCTGCTAGATTTATCATTTTGGAACAATTTTCATCTGAATTCACAATAGAGCCTGAAAGAACAAAGAGGCATTCAATTAATCACAGATAGGTTTACCAAGCATATTTTGATACTGGCCATATAAAATAATTGCTATAATTTTTCAGTCCTGACACATTTTTATAACATCCACTAATCACCTAGAGCCAGAACCTGCAAGACACTCAGAACTCTCAAGTCCCACTGGAGACGTGTTCAACATCATTTCCTATAAGAGGGAACTGTGAAAAGCCCTGTAATTACTTTACCTTTTTTAACAACTATCCATTAGATTGTTACAGTAAATTTCACTATATTAGGAACCATAAAATAAAGCAAGCATTTTGTGCCTAAAGATTTTTTTCTTAATCAAGTTCTCACAGAAGAAACTATAGTATAGTTGCAGTTGGTATAGAACAAACATTTACCTGCAGAAAACAAACTGCAGATCCAATTGCAGTATGGCCCAGATTCACCTCATGTAACTTTAGGCATTTGACTGGAGGTTCTAAACCAGCAGTTTCATTATCACATGGACAGTAGAAATATAGGTACCTCCCAAGAATAATTCTCATATTTAATTATGCTGATTCACCCAATCAAGTGCCTTGAATTGGTGCATGCCCTCATTTGGGTAGGTCCAGTGGGACAGAAAAGAACATGCTTAATTAGTAGTTACCTTGCTTCTCTTGACGTGGGCTGTTCGGCTCAGAACTGACCTTCCTTCTGGTTGCTTCACAAGGCTGTGCACTGTTAAATGAAGCGTGGCGTGTAAACCTTTGCTTTCCAGTAGCACTGGTCTGGTACCGGACAGAGGCTCCTCTCTGTGCCCCTGGCAGAGGATCTGATGTTGGGCTGTGCCCTCTCAGCTCATCTGTAGGGACACAATATTGTACAACCGTCCTTCAGGTAACACAGCTCAGCATTTAGGCTTCTGCCATAATACCAAACTTGGTGTTAAGGGAAGAGGCAACATCTATATTAGCTCAAACCACACAAGACTGAAACAAACCTAGAACTCAGTAAGCACCAGTAGACAAGGTAAGGGCTTCCTTCCTACCCATTCCATAACACCTGCAGCGGTTACTTTCTAGTGTGCTAGCCAGGAGAAGGGGTACTAAGACAGTACTTACATTATACTTCACTTTTACTTGTTCCTGGTGCTGTCTTGATGCAAATATCAAAGCCAAAGGGTTTCCCTTTGCTCTGGCTTCTAGCCAAGGAACATCAGCTTACAGAGATGCTCTGTCCCACCACCTTGCTCTTTGCAGACAAAGCTTTTGTAAAAGGGGCCATATGCAAGAAACAGCCTTGCTCTACCTTGGTACGTCCCCTTACAAAGAGAATAATTCACAGGACAATTATTATGGAATTACCAAAATTTTGCAACCCAGAACAGCTGTGGGCCCAGATTTGAAGATGTCAGTGCTATCTGCTATTGCTCTACAATTCATACAGTTATGCATACAGTTATCTGAGTCAGTGTAAAAATATCTACAAGACACAGTATCCTTCAACATCCCTCCACAGATCCAGATCTTGGGTGCAAAGTCTGACAAGGGCAATGCTGAGCTGGCAGCAGTTCTTTACAAACAGAAAGCAACCTCTTACCATTTGGGAAGGGACTGTCAAAGCAAAAAGAATATAAATACAAGCTACACAAGTTACCAGTCTTTTCAGGGAATTCCACAGGCCCAATCCACTTGAAAGCCGGTTTGCGTCCTCGTTCCTCTGTGACGTGGACTTTCTTGATCAAGCCTAGGCTGGTGAGAACATTGGCGATATCATACAGTCTTCGTACCTTTGCTAACAAGAAAAGGCAGGAGTAGATAAGAGAGTCAGGTTTACAATGCATACAGGACATATTTATGTGCTAATTCCATTCCAGACTATCTCCACAGCTTTCATGGATGAGGTGGGCATAATCAAACTGCCACAGACTTAGGCCACCTCCTATGAAGTCTGCCATGCCAGCTCCCCCCTGATTGTCACTGCTACTTCATATCTTAGCTGCCCAGGTTTAAACTCACCTTCCTCATTTTGATGGAAATAGGTTAGGAAGTGATTGCATCATCAGCTTGCCCAGAAAAGGCAACTACCTCCACATGGGTAAAGAGAAGTTGGGGGTAAGAGGCAGAATAGTGCACAGCTGATCACAAGAGGACACATATTTATAATTTTTAAAAATGTAACACACTCAGAAAAATCTCTGTGACTCTAGTAAGAAACATCTTTGAGCTGACTATGTTACCCACATATTTTCCGGCTAAACTCACATTTCGTCTTATATTTGGGGTAGAACTCCAAGACTGAAGTGCAAGTATTTTAAACATACTTTCAATACTTGAAAGTCTTTATCTCAGAAGATTTATTTACTAATGCTAAGTTTTCCCATGATATCCAAGGGATTGAAGTATTAATCCTCACTAACTGAAAGCAAACTCTGCTATCCAGCTGTACAAGATTTCTGGGGTAAAAAGGAGAAGGAACACATTTCTGCAGAGAGAAAATTAATTCCATTAAATTAAACAGCATGCTTCAGTTCTGAAACATCATTCAGAGCAGTACAGGAAACAGGGTTTAAGTATGACAGAAAATCAACAAGTACAATTTTTTTTATTTTAAAGCTGAACTTGGGAGATAATTGTCAGTGACTCTTCCCCACACCAAACTCTGTTTTCACAAATATGCGTTTGCAATGAAAAAAACCCAGAACATATTCCAGGAAAAGATGCACAAACTGCTTTTGCTATTACGTACTGGTGTCTGGTTTTTGGTGTCAGTCCAAACATGCCCCATTCTCTTTACTCACTGACCGATTGATTTGCCTCTCATTAGCCATCTTACTTTTAAATTTGCTGTGGTCCACTGTATCCTGGGTTTCTTCTATCAGTATCTTTGCTGCGATGTCCAGAGTGACTATCTTGGTCTTGGAGACAAGGAACAGCATGACAAACTTTTGGCTCATAATCCTCAATGACTTGTCCTTTCTGCTGTTTGCAGACGCTGTGTTACAAATAATACCCATGCCTCTTAGCATATGTCATCCATTACAGCCAGAAAACTAGTAAGGTTTCTCACACACAAAATAAGTAAAGTATTTCCTTGCCAGAAAGCAGAAATTTATTGAAAAGCAGCAAATAACTGATTAATGCAGACAGGAGTCTCTCTTCAAGTGGCAATAAAAAGTCAAATTTGCAGAAATAGCTTTTAGAAATTCCAAAGCTGATTCTATGTTACGTTACAGTTTTGTGCCACTATAATTTTGTGACTCTAATGGATTTCATAACTTAAAACCATTAAGTGTTATATGGGCAGCATGCAGAGAGTGGACAAATGAAGATGGTGCTTTCTGTCCGGATAAAGCATTTACTGTTATATACGGGTGGGGAAAGAACTGGATTGTCCAGCAGAACTTCCTTGCCAGTCTGCAGGGGGAGAGAAAAATCTGTTTTGAGATGTAGGTTAGGAACAGGATAGAAGGAAGAATTCTGTATCTTCCATGGTGAATTCAGCACCTTTTTATTATTTAATTTAAAGGCAAAGAAAGGGAAAAAGTGACATAGTAAATTGGAGAAAGAGACTTGAGTCTGTGTATCATCATGTATTTAGTAATCATCTTACCAGAGCTGCAATCTGGTTCTGAAAAGTCCAGTAGTGGTCTCTCTTGAGAATCGGGAATAGTTTCCTTTTTCTGTTCTCCAAATTTGTACTCTAAATCCTGCTCCTTGTGCTGTGAGGTCATTAACTCTCCATACTGCAGCTCTCCTGCCTCCTGAAGCATTTTCAGAGTTTGGCTAAGGTTGTGCCGGCCATGCCAGCAGTATTGGTTCTTGGCCACACGGCTGACCAAGTGCAATGACTCCAGGACATTCACAATATCATAAATTCGTCTCCGCTCAACTCCTGGTTGGGAAGTAGGGGGGGGGAACAGATAAAAAAAGACATAGATACTGATTTTAGTTCAGCAGAAGCGAACAGAGAACAGATTGTTCTCTAATAGACATTTTCAATGTTCATGTGGACACATTCTATCAGATACATCTTTATTTGCACACTGAAAATCTGACTTATGCGTGGCCACCTTGGTGGTATGCTGCCCTTTGTCCATTTCCTTAACTTCCAGCCCAGCCATGGCTTCAGCTTAATGCACCTACACTGTGTTTAGAACTGACTGCAGTCTGCCAGCCCCATTCACTCAGACCTACCCAAACTGCCCCAGGGTTTTCAGAGCACTTTGACCCCTCCTTACATAGAGCTTCAACACTCAGGCAGGTACCTGTACACAAGCCTGTGCATAACAGAGGGCAGAAAAGGGTCTGCCACAGCATAGAGATGAAAGCCCCTCATACAGTGCAGGAACCAGGGGCAATGCAGTCCACCACTTGCACTTACAGTGACACAATTACTTGCTAAGCAAGTACCAAGTAAAGGGGCATCAAAAGCTTCACAAGGTGCAGAGTGGTGTAGAATAGGACCTACTGTTCCCAAACACAACAGAAACGAATCACCAGTGCTGGCTGGATCTACACCTACGGGAAATTTATGAAATATGTCCAACTTGAGTTCAGCCTGACTGATGTGAGCAAGGTTGGGGACTGGATACGAACAGGATGGTAGCAATGCTCACTGTCCTAAGTGCTTATGTCCCGTGCTGTCTGAAGCATGGCTGTCATATGTAACACAATGTACTAGTTAGGCTGAAAGGTTTTGAAAACTTCCCTGTGGGAGGCAAGGCCGTAATGTACCTTTTTACCCATTTAAGAACAGGGATAATACTTACCATCTTCAGACACATATTGGGTAAAAAAACTCATGAGCATTTCCAAGCGTGTGAAGAATTTGGAGCGAAACATAATTCAGAAAAACAAGAGTGCTACACTTACCCTGGTGTCTGTCAGGCACCAGCAGTACAGCCCCCTTTGTAGCCTTCCACTGGGGTTCCGTGAGCAAAGCAATATACATTTGTAGCAGAAGTTGTATCACAGATACCACTTGTTACATCCAGAGCACCAATATCAGCAGGGTAATTTTGTGGTCACTGAAGCAAGTGGATACAAGCAAGGAAGGGAAAACCAAAGGGAGGACAACCAAAACCTTTCCCTTCCTGGGAGCTAAAATTCCCAAGAGTAACTTTTAGAAGAAAGTTTCCCTTGTTCAGGAATGCAAGGTAATGCCACTCTCAACACAGAATAAAGCACTACTGGCGTTCAGCTGTTCAAGGTTGGAGCATGAGCATCTCATGCAAACACATAAAGGAGTAACTGCAGAATCTAAAAGAAAAATTAATTTTAAAGGTAGCTTATCTATTTACTTAATCTATATTCTATCCTATTTCCAATTCATTCTACCACTGCAAATAAATGGGTGTTTCAAGGCCTTTCTTAACAGAATCACAGAAGACATCCTTATTTTGCTCCTTTTCTTCCCAAAACAGAGAGATTTCATTTTTGCTACATCCTTTCTGTTAATACCTGAGTTTTAGAAGTAGATGCAATTTATTTAGTTTAAATACAATTAGGATATAATTTTAAGAATAATTATAATTAAGATATAATTATATACATAATAAGATACATTTATTTAGTCTAAGTCCAATTTTGTAAAGCCCTTCCTAGCTAAGAAACAACCTCTCCTAGGACTCAGATATTTTTGTTATTAATGTGTCCTGGCTGAGTCCTCTCTTCCGAGTTTTATTACTCCTTGCAGATATTTCATTAATCTTTTAACTAAAACCAAACTTAACAGCAGAACCAGCAATGGGCTACTCAAAACCTTCTTGCCATCTCAATACAAGACATTTTCTCATGGTACTCTTGCAGTTCTCCCAGTACGTTCCTGTCACAAGATGATATTTAAAGCTAAGGTAACTGTCGGATTATGGTATAGTTATAGTTTTGGGATTGTGTTTTAATAGTATTTTAAATAATACTTTTTTTTTAATAACTTTGGGATTTTTTTATAAATTGGATAAATTAGTTATTTGTCTCATGTAGGGGCACCAATTTTACCAGATTATGGTGGGGTTTTTTTTGACCTAGAGATGGGGCAACTTAGAGGTGTTTTAAAAACTTTTATTCCACTTTTAATCTCATGTGAAGGGTAAGACAATACAGATGCTACAATTCACGCAGAAGACAACTATCAGAAGCCAACTATTTCTTAATTACAATACATTATAAGCCTTTCTTGGCCTATCAGCTTTTGCCACACAATGCTGTTAATGCCTTAAAGCCAATCATCTAAAATTACCCCTCGTGGGTCCTATTAAAAATGCCCCTTTCACAGTTCTATTTCTCCAAACTGTCTGGTCAATTTGCAAGGCCATCCCTTGAAACCTATTTCTAGTCCTATTTCTCACTCAACAATGTCTGTCCTATTCCATGGCATTTCTAAGTCAGCATTTCTTATCTCAAGGTTTGCATACAGATGCACATTATGTGAGCTTTTTGTCAGGCTTTGAGAATTCTCTACAAATCTATTTCCTGCATTAACCTTGATGAACCATGAGATCTTGGAAGATATAATGTCAAACATATTCAGAAGTCAGGGAGTAAACACAATTGATCTCCTACACATACAAGTTTGCACTCGTTCCCCCAAATGTTTCATTTTGACAGAATTTGTATAATTCCTCCTTCAGAGGGTTTGTAAATCCTAACTCCTTCAGTGTTCAATGAATTGAATATTTAAGAAAGCAACAGAGTTGGTAAACAGCTGGAAACAAGATCTACCTAGTAAAAAGTGCAGAAAGTCAGAAAGCAGATTGCAAAATGGTAGTGCTATCAAACAACAGAGACACTGAAGAATATCAGGCATTTCCAATTCTTGATTAGTATGATTAGAAGAGCATCCAGACGCTGGGGAAGGCAGATCTTGAATGTAGTCTGTTAGGATATGATCTTTGGAAGGCCCACCTCTCAAGTTACCCCAGGTGATCATTTACCCCCAGTTTCACAGGTATACATACCAAGAATTGAAGCCACTTCATCCAAAGAAATGGTAGTTTTCTCTGTTGACAATGGATAATTTGGATAGCGAGCTAGAAACTTTTGGCACAAGAGTCCTAAGCTTTTCTGTTTTCTGCTGGGCCTCTGTTTTTCAAATTCATCAACCGTGCTGTCATCTACTATATCATACTGTTAAAAAATAAATGTTAACCCTTTAGTGCAGAGCTTTTAAAAGCAAGACATAGTCAAGTGAGGCACATTTCAGATGTTACCAATATTTAAGATCAGATTTTCTAATTAAAAAAAACATGGACTCCTTGAAAGCACAGAGCACTTGGATACACAACTGCAAGCTTATTTCATCACACAAGATACCTACAGAACACCTCTTATCTGTGCAATCAGGAAATAGTGGTCATGCATAAGGAAACAAACCAGTAAGATCAACACCCAAGACTAGCAGAGGATAAGATTATAGTTGGAAAGAGTATTTCGTTTGGAATGAACGAAGCATATGCTCTCAAACACTTCTGGATCTAATAAAACAGGAGATGCAGAAGTCATCAAGAAGTTCCTGCAATACCTCTTTTCGCTGACTTTTACAGTGACTCTATCACTTTAAGAAACTGGTGATTGGGATAAGGGTGGGGGCACTTTGCTCAGAAACTATAAAAGGACCTATTCAGTCTTTGAACCTTAAACTTAGTCAAGATGTTAGCTTAAGTAATTCTGTAGGATGGCCTGAATGTGGTTTTTCTGACCCTGCAGTGGGAAAAATTTAGAAACCAGCAAAACCATGGCAGCAAGAATGTCAGAAAAGGTATGTTTATCACAAAATGAGAATGATGGAGGATTATTTTGCACTGGTAAGTCTGGAGTTTTCTTCTGTGTTATGAAAAGGAGAAGAAGGCTTGCCCTCTGGCAAGGAAAAGCTGAAGGTGGTGGTAGCTGTTGAAACCCATGTTTCCTTGCTTATGGGATCTAAAACTGTCCTTTGCTAGTTGCAACTAGGTAACCTTGTGGCAGGCTGGAGGTCTGATAGAACTGACTTTTATATGGAATGGAAATAGCAGTATTCTCACTGTAAAACTTCTACTTCTTTTTATGTTACGTTTCTAAGTGGAGAAAATCACTAAATGAAAGTTTTATTAGCTAGAAAATACTCGAACTCTATAGTAGCCACTCCAAAAATGTGGCATGATCTTAGCAGGGTTGGAGTGGTAATGAACTAACCTTAAACATAAACTATTTTTTATCTACTGGACACTATATTAGGAATGATCTTTAGAGAACTGCTTGTTTTGTTATGACTATGAAACTGCAAAATTTTCTACACTACTGTTGCTACTGCAGTTGCTGTAAAAACTACACTTCTAGAGTGATCTGTACCTATGAAATGATGCTTCTCAGCAGGAGGACCCAGAACTATTGTCCTGTTGCTGAAATCAGCAGGGAAGGATATCCTACAAGAAATAAACCAGGAGAGAAAAAGCAATGGTTGGAACAAAAAGAAAAAAAGTATGAAGGAAGAAAACTGTAATGATGCCTACTACAATCTGATGTCGTTCTCTCCAGGGACAGATTTCCTGAAGTGAGGACAGGGATCAACCCCCTCATTGCCTGAGTCTTGTGAAGTAGAAATCTTAACGCACGACCTTGCTTTCTGACCACTAGTTTGGGGACTGGGATGAAAAGTGGGAAGAAAAGGTTTCGATGGACCACTTTGCAGGACAGTTGCAGATGAGGAATAAGATCTGGAAAGTATGTTCTCTCATTGTCAAATTTATTTTTGAAAATGACACTTGCTTAAAAGAGATCTGGGAATTTTCTTTCTAATGTGGTTCAAAAGTACTTCAGTTGGGGAAAAATCACATTTATGCTCTACATCCTTCACTGTCCTTTTAAGTAATATGCAGACTCTTGAGGGGATCTCAGGTCAGTTATTACTAAGGCAGTTACTTTTCAACTCTTGAAGTCCTACTGCTCAGCCAGTGCTCTGTAGGCAACTCTCCTTGGGAATGTCTTACGATTCTGCACCTTTCCATAGGAGTCAAAGAACCAGATGGAAGAAAACTGAGGAGCACCTTAAGGAGGGTCCAAATCCTCACTGAATATAAGGTAATTGTGTTCTGAGTCTCACCTGTAATGACTCAGGTGTGTCACTCTGCTCACTGTTTTCTATGGGTCTGAAGAGCTCTTTCTTCTTTTCCCTGTCCCTCATGTCAGGACTAGCAGCACTAACAAGAATCTTCAGGTTAGCAGTAGGAGTCCAGGGATCAGGCTGAGGTCTGTCAATGATCTTAACAGGTGTAATTGGATTTCTTTCGGGTGTGCAGCCTTTTTGCTTCGATAAATCAATTGGTTCATTCTTAATGGGAGTCTTTGGGGCCATCCTGGATCGATCAAATATGTTTTCCTATTAAAAACAAAGTTCTTTAGACACAAGAGGAAAAAAACATTCCATCAATCAATTTCACGATTCTTACGAGGTTTATTTTACTGACTTGTGCCTTAGTACTCATAGCTATATTTAGCACAGTTCTTCTGCTTTTGCTGGGAATGTTAAAATATTCTACATGCTGCTGTACTGGAGGAAGTGTATTTGCGATACTGCCTTGAAATACAGAACCTGAGGTCAACCAGTCCAACCTGTGGCCTATTAGGCTTTTAAACTCTGACTGTTATTACAAGAAAGCATTGCCCACAAACGTAAATCATCAAATCGCAGGGAAACTGAAATTATGCACTGGCCACATTACACTTAGCAAGAAAGCAGAGTTCTGTTTGAAAGGTCCCAGGTGAGAAGCCATGCTGGGGATGCAGCTCAAACTCACAAAATGTCAAACTAAAGGGGATGTAACCTCGTGTGCAAGCAAGGCAAGTATAGCATCTGCACTGTCCTCTGCTCAAGCAACCAAGAAAATCTCCATAACTTTTTTGACTACAGCTAAGAGCTGCTAGGAGGAAAAGTCTAATTCATCAGCTGATTTTTATCATTTCCTGAATGAAGCTCATCTCCTTCCAGTCCCTAGCTGCCATCAAACTTTTTTCATATTTTATCTATGGATCCATATCTCTTACTGCAAGAATTATCACTACAGATGAATTCACTTCAAGGGGGACCAACTGAAGGAAGTATTATTGGTATTCTCAGTGTAATGTATTTTGGTTTTTGCTGCAGGAAATCCAATTCATAAATTGAATAAAAGCCTGAAACAAGATTTTAATTTATGCTGGATTACTGAAAGAACTTTCTTAAGTTTTGCCTTTTACTTGGAGTAATATAACTATTCTGCAGCTGAAATATATTTAAATAGGTGATTTCAAAGATCACCCTAACATGCACAGTCTAGCTACAAAGCAGAAAAAAGTTCTAGTAATAACTGATACTGGCTTTTACTAGGAGCAGTTTTGTAGCATTCTGACTGAAAACAAATCTGGCACATCAAAAGCATTGTGCTCTAAGCACTGAGGATCAATTCTGCATACACTCACCTACGAATTACACAAAAGGATGTAACAAATACATCTCTTTTTTTACAACTAACAGTCAGCCAGTTGTAACTTATTACACTGTGATAAACGGGTCAATTTAGAGGCCATGGTACTTCTTGGAATATATATTCTTATAGTGTTGGCACTCAATATTTTCTTGCAATTTCATGTTTGGCAGCAAGTCAACCCTTATGTAATGCAGAAAGTCCATCTTCACCTAAAATTCCTGTTCATTATGTCTGGTGGTAATGTAACTGCAGCGAGGGCAGCTGAAGCAACCTGCTATTTTGTACCTCAGATCTTCAATGAAAAAAGTAATGGCTGTACATGAAAAACACATGACTATGCCCTTTGAAATCTTTATTTCCTACTATCAGTTCTTTATTTTCTACTATCATAATTACCTACTAAGGTAAGAAATCCTTTTACCCTCTCTCCTTTTTTTTCTTTTTTTTTCTGTAGCTACAACACTCTGTGAAGTCCTACCTGTACTGCATAAAACTGCAAGGTCATTTAGTAGAAGTAAGAGCTGGAGGACAGGAAAGGCCAGCTTGATGCACTTACTGTGTAAGCAGTAATTGAAATAAATCTCTGATATAGTAGAAGCGGAACCTGACAAGAAGTGTGTGAATTTTGGAAGACTCAGACTGAGCATGGACAACAGGTCATGAATTGCATCTAGCTCAGGAGACATTACAGAGCAAGGTTGTGCCCGAGGCTCCATATGCTGTCTTCTGGCTGGTGAGGCACTAGGGCAACAATGAGCTTGTTCCTTGCTGAGTGGCCCTACATAGCCTCTTGACTGGAGAACACCTCTTCATGAATACAGGCCACAAGGCAAGCCTAGCAGATGCGTCCATCAGCGTGCTGAAACTACTGCTAAAAACCAGAACTATACTATTCCCGCGCCAAGTTAGGCCTGCTGGTTCTTACCTTTAGAACCATGAGTCTCTACAAGAGCCCTCTCCACCTTACCACATGGTAGCCATTAGGATACTTGAGATCACTGAGTGAGTTTTACTCAGGTGAAAGCTAAATGGCGTTTACCGATGTGCAGTACCAGAGCACAATCACTTCACTTACTGCCAAGGGTGGCATGGCTCAGGCTTCTTACGCTGGATTACTTCTTTATCATAACGGTAGCGCTAGACATCCCAGTGCCCCAGGTGCTCACAGGTAAGATGCTGCTGTACAGACCAACAGGGCAGAGCAGGTCCGATGGGCAGCACCTCAAACGCCGCCCAGGGGAGCCACAGAAGCACGATCCGGAGCCCGACTCCCCTCCAAGCCCCCCGGCTGGCGGCCCCGCACTCGTGGGGCTGGGGCTCGGCGGTGCCCATCGCTCTGGCCGCCCTCTCTCCCTCCCTCTTCCTCTCCTCTCGGCGCTGGCCCGGGGCTCCGGCAACGCGTGCAGGGAACGCGCGGAGCCGGACCGGACCGGACCGGACCCCCCGCCGGCCCTCCCGCTCACCTTCTGGGCCG
>WBMY01014681.1:302566-327408 GCA_013397315.1 Donacobius atricapilla | reverse complement strand
AATGGTCAAAATCACAGCTTTCTGCAACGCAGAATACTTCAGTCATGAAAGTATTTGCTCTAAGCTTGAGACCTTTCCTGGAGAAATTTGCTTTGTGCAGTGTAATTAAATTTGTTTTTAGAAATATATTTAATTTTTTTTTTTAAGATTTTTTTTTTAGTTGTGGTAACAGCAGACATGCTGCTGCATTATTCCTGTCATGTGTTGTTGTGGGAGGAGTTCCCTCTGAAGTAGCTCATGAGTTAGTAATGAGTTGTCACAGAAGACAAAATCCAAGACACAGTTCTGGTAATTTATAAAAATATTCACTTAGTAATTTTTGAGGAATACAAAAATTTTCTTTTCAGTAAGAATGTAGAAACCAGGTGGATACAGTTTCTTGCATTAATTATAATTTATTCGTTTTTAAAATACTCTGATTTTTTCTTTGCAGCAAATTCCAGTACACCACAGTTTGCTGAGGAGAATTAAATATGAACTCTCAGAGAACCTCCTTTTATTAAAAATATTGAAAAATGGACCGATACAAAAAGCTCTTCATTCTTTTAAAACCTTCCTGTTTTTAAGAGAAACATTAATTCCATAACTGCAAAGGGTGTCTCTCAGTACATATTTGCAGATGTGTAGAGAGAAACATTTCTAAGGAGTGAACTGTTACTGCTGCTCTCACTCACAGGAACTTTGAAAACAGACTAATGAGAATCATAAGAAATGCAGAGTCATGGAAAATCTAAGCAGAATTTCATGTCACAGACTGACAAGCCCAGGCATGATTTCTAGACCAAAGGAAAGAACTCGAGAAGAGCGTAGCAGCTGAGAACCTGCTTGTGTGCTGCCGCCCCAGTGACAGGAAATTGCCATCTGTCCCTTTTTATCATCTACTTCATCTAAAGTGACACAGAAATATACATTCTCATCCCTTTATCTTAGATCTGTCACAGACATTTGTGTACCCACTGCCAATTAATTACACCTATTGTAAGGTATTACTGTTGTGAAAGTTTAATAGGTCTAATTGCATTTGCAGCTCTAGCACAGAGACTTTCTTGTTAAGACCTTAAGGGTGGTTAGGAACTTAATATTTGAGTTGCTTGCTGAAATACCATGGCATGTGCATGTAGAAGTTAATTTGATGACAGTGATTGCTTCTGGCCTTAGAAATCTGGTCATTTATAAGGCATCAATCGGAATATCTGTAGGTTGGCACGAGACTCGGGAAACCTAAGTCTAAATACCTGTCAACATCGTTACAGGCTATGTAGTCAATGGGGCACTTTCTACTTGGGATGTTTCTGATTTATAATGCCATAATTTTGCTCCTGGAATGGACCTGGGGCCTTATTTGACCTTCAAGACTTGTGACTTCTTACAGGTTAAGGATGCCTTTGAATATAAATGAGTTATTATAAAGGTCAATCCAAGTCATCAAGGGAGAACTAATTTGAATCAAGTTTGACACTTCATTTAATGTTACTGTCATTTTACACTCACAGTATTCTTGGCAGCAGAGCTGGGTACTGCTCAAAGGAGGCTGGCTGAAATCTGCTGGGTTAAATTCAGCCCCAGAAGGTGTGGAGCTCAGCATGCGGATGAGAAATGAAAAGCAGAGTTGGAGGGAGGGGAGCCTTGCTCCTGTGCTTGAGGGAAGTGCTAGAGCCCACTTTGGCACTGAGTACAGTGGGGGGTGTGTGAGTCACATATATAGACTAAGGTGGGAGAAGTGAGACATAGCACCAGGTGGGCAGCTCTGGGAGCTGCAATGGGTGTGAAGGGACAGTGGGTGCTGGTTTAGTCTGAGGAAATAATTTTTATTTAAACTGGAGAAGTGCTTTGCATGGGAGGTATTGACAGTGACTCGGATTCCTCTGTACAATGATTCTTCTGTAACATGGAAAGAATGTTCAGGATTAACATCTTAAACTGTTACACAATATGATGAACATATAAATATACTTTGCTGTTTGTTACATATTTTTATATAGAAACATATTTTTTAAGCGATGCTAATCTTTTCCATCAGACGAATACACAATGTTGTAGTGCATTTAATAAGCAATTTCTTTGTGCAGTGAAATAAACAAAAAACCTAAATCTCTAATAGTGAAATGCAAATTTTAACTGGTAAACAAGTTACAAGTTAATCAGAACAAAACTATGACACTGCATTTCCTTGCTTGGATATAGCAGCTGAAAGAAGGTTGCTGATTATCAGATAAGATTAATTGTTGCAGCCATCATATATCATAGCATCTTCCAAGAAGATTTTTTTATCTATTTTGATATGCTCAGGTAATCTACTATAACTGGCTGGAATAAGTTAACAAATTGGCGACTAAATTTAAACACGAGTGCCTGCTCTTGAGTGATTTTGTTATATAACTTTTTACAGGACCAAACCCCACTATGATTATTTATGATTTTGAATGAATGGTACATGGACTAAGATAGAAAGCCAATACCTTTGACAGAGGAGATGGATAAAAACAAATCTCAATGTGTTCAACAGCACTTTTCATCCCACAACAGGAAATAGTTTTTAAGACGTTTAAACCTGTATGACTTCTTGTAATGCATAAAATATGATGGACCAAAGACCCAGCAGTTCCTCTGTTCTCTCTCATTTCTTGGCTGCCTTTTCCTATGAGCTCAGTTGTGATGGAAAATTATATTTCTCCATCTGTTTTGGCTGATATTTGAAATTTGAGGTCAAAAGCTGGGAGAGAGGAAGAGACAGATCCAGTTACAAGCTTTTATTTCCATTAAAAGCCACATTGAGTGGTCAATTGCTGAGCCGTCAGGGAATCTGTCTCTACCAGCATTCTCCCCAGTGGTGTGCCCAGTGTCTGTTGGTGATGGTTTCCCAAAATGCTGCTGACTTAGGTATCATCTCTTCGCTGGGGCAGCTTGGAAGTTTCCACACTTCAAGGACCTCAGGCTGCCTTGATCTAGGCACATTCTGCACCAGCAGGGGCAGTAGCCATGACAATTTGACATTCAAGAACAGCTGGAGGAGATTGCATTAAGAGTGATTCTATGGACATGTGACATTAGTAGCAGGGCTTGGAGTGGGACCTGAACCCAGCAAAGCCTTTCTCCCTCTGTGCTGTGGGGTCACTTGCTTTTGAAGTTTGCATGCACTGTAATACAGAGCTGTTGGAACTCTGAATGCTGCAAGTTTCAGGCTTTCTGAATTGAAGGGTGCCAGCCCTCAAGCAGACACCTTGTTTGAGCTGAAACTTTGGGAAAGGCTTCAAAAATTGAGTGACAGCACAGAAACTGTGTGTGTATAGTTTGGATAGTATTGTGTGATCTCACAGGGTGGAAAACTTAGATTTGGGATTTTAGTGTATAGTGATATATGGGAGCCAAGATGGAGAACTTTGGGTGTGGGTTAGTTGTCTTTTCTGCACCTTCTTCTTCCTTCTTCTTCACAGATCTGTGTGGTTTTCTATTATTGAGTGAAAAGGGCCTGCATTGCAGATTTTGGGTGATCACAATTGGGTTATAAATATAAATAATATAGATGTCAACTGTTTATTCAGTAATTAAGACTTAAATAACTTTACCTAGACACCATTTTCACTCACTTTCTTGACTTGTTAGAGAGAGCTCACATCTCATAAGTCTGTAGTAGATAAGGGTAATAAATTTCAGAGTGTGACCGCAAAACAACAACGTCTCTTGAGTTTTTTTGCCCTGACCTTGGAGTGGGAAAAGTCGGGAATTCCAACACAGAGCCCCATCTCTGACAGGAGGGGCAGAGAGGAGTTACAAATAGATCACAGGTGAGGGGCTCACTTAGTGACAGGGAAGATATGCATGTTGGAAACCATTTCACTAGAGGAAGTCTTTGGATGAGTTTCCCATTTTCTGCCTGCTGTAGTTGCTTAATGTTCCATCAGCATCATTGCTTTGTCCCTTAGCTCTGTCTTATCTATAAAAAGAGTAGGTGATTTCCCTGGACTCAAATCAAGGAAGGAACCACTGATGTTTTACCTGAGGCTACAGGTTCATAGAAGGGCCTCAGGTCTTTGGTATTTCCCATTGCCTAATTCAGGTGCAGCCCTGCTCAGGGTTGTCAATTCACACAAGGCAACTGATATTTTGCCTAGTGCGTGTAGGCAAGTGCTCTAGCTGGTTTGAAAAATCCCTTCTAGGAGTTGAGGAACTGTCATGGCCATGCCTCAGTCCTTTTATGGGTCTGATCTCAAGTAACCTGACAAAGGTCACATAAGGAAGCAGGTAGCTTGCTAAATCACACAGCCCTTGAATCAGCTTTGCACCTGAAAATCAGTTCCAGCAGCTGCTGTTAAAAAACCTGAATCCTTTACAAAGGATTGCACTTGTAGCATTGCACTCCCATTATTTTGTTCAGAATTAAATTGCTGTTTGTTAACATACTGAAATTAATGATTAGCTCTATGTAAAGTTCCAATTTCATTACGCTTCTCTAAGTGGGATACAGTTTGCTTCATGTCCCGTACCACAAACCTTCTCTGCCAGGGCTCAGGTAGATAACTTTGCATTAAAGAGAAGTAAAGAATCAATGTGTTTACGGCAAAACTGTTTCAAAATTATTAAAATGATTACTGAAATAATGCATGGTGACTCTAGAAAGCCACCTTGATGGTTGAAGCAGTCTTCCTGCATGCTATATATCTTCATCCTGGATAGCACTTGATCTAAAAGAAAAGGTTCTATGAATATTTTTCATCTGGCTGCTGTAGTAGAGAGAAGCTGTGTGCAAACTGTGTTTTGTCAGATTACCTTTAGTGAAAAGTGTTTAAGTATCTCTTCTTAGCTTGTTTTGACTCATCCTAAGATGAATCAGGACCTCACAGCATAGGATGCTATTCAGACATGAGACCACATATCTATGCAGCTGCAACCTCTATTGATTCAAATTAAAGTCTAGAGTTCTTCGTTTCTTTTGTGGAATATCAAGAAAACACCAACAGAGAACCATTCCTGCCTAAAAATCACAGGAAAAGATTTCTTGTTCCATAAAACTGTCAGTAGTTTAATATAAAGATGGATGCATTCTGTGTTGTAAATATTCAGAACTGTTCTCTAGTGATTATTTGCTGTTATTTCGTTGTACAGAATGGTTCAGCAGTGCTATTTTCCTCCATGGACCTGCCACCTGAAAGTTTAACTATTGAACTGGCAGTGAAATAGAATGCCTGGTATCTTCTTACAGACAAATGGTTTTCCTTCCTGATTTCCTGTCTAAAAACAGGACAACTGCTTGCCCTAATAATTTAAAAATTTCTCTTGAGACCAAACACGGGAAATAAAAATTTGAAAAATAGGCTCTTACCTGGAAATTTCTGTTAAAAATGTTATAACAGAAGTCTCAATATGACCCTAGTGATGTGCTACCCCGGGAATTTTGTAAGACTGTTTACAGTTAGTAATAAAATCTATTCATGAAGTATCCTCCAATGGAGAAACAAAATCAACACATGGACAGGCATAACAAAAGAGAGAAAGTCCCATATTTGTTAAATTTTTAGCACAATAGTCCTGGCAAAGACTGCCATAAACACTCCTAACTCATTTATTTTCTCTGCCCTGTACTCTTTGATCTGATATCATTGTTCCTAGATTATAAAGCCGGAGGGACCATTAGATCATCTGGTTTGAACTCACATGCGTTGCAGGCCATTAAAATTGTATTCATTACCCTTGTATTGATTCAAAGGACTTCTGCCTGGCGTAAGCTTGTGTTCCAGAGAAGCATGTGGTATTGATCTGAAGACAACAAGAGACGGTGAATCTATCATTTCCACTATTATTAGTTTAAACATTATCCCCTTTTCTCTATTAATTTCTTTTCCTTATTTCTAATTGGATTTTTTTCTGACTTAAGTTTCAAGCCATTAGTTCCTGTTATGCTTTCCTACCTTAAACTGCAAGGACTTTTAAGTATTGCTTTATACCACGGCAATAATAAGCAGGTCACCTCTTGCTCATTTTAACAGACTTCACTTCTAAAAAAAGGCTATTTTTAATTTTTATGGTGCAGATCATCTTGAGTGCCATCATATGACACATGCAGGACAACCAGGGGGTCAGGCCCAGCCAGAATGGGTGTATGAAAGGCAGGTCCTGTTTACGCAACTTGATCTCATTCTATGACAAATTAACCCACATAGTGGATGAGGGGAAGGTTGTTAATTTTGTCTACCTGGACTTTGGTAAAGCATCTGACACCATTTCCCACAGCATTCTCCTAGAGGAGAGGGCATCCCCATGGCTTGGACAGGTACCCTGTTTGCTGGGTAAAAAACTGTCTGGATGGCCAAGCCCAGGGAGTGGCAGTGAATTGAGGTACATCCAGCTGGCGGGCTGTCACCGGTAGCATTCCCCAGGGCTTAGTGTTGGGATCAGTCCTGTTTAATATTTTTATTGATGGTCTGGATGAGGGAATCAAGTGCACCCTCAGAAAGCTGGCAGACATCATTTAGTTGGGTGGCAGTGTTGGTCTGCTGGAGGTCAGGAAGGTTCTGCAGAGGGATCTGGACAGGCTGGATCCATGGGCCGAGGCCAATTTTATGAAGTTCAGCAAGGCCAGCTCTCAGCTCCTGCCTTTGGGTCACAACAACCCCATGCAGTGCTACAGGCTGGGGACAGAGTGGCCAGAAAATGGCCTGTGGAAAAGGACCTGGGGGTGCTGGTTGACGGAGCTGAACATGAGCCAGCATGTGCCTTGGTGGCCAAGAAGGCCAGTGACATCCTGGCCTGGATCAGCAATAGTGTGGCCAGTAGGAGCAGGGCAGTGACTGCACTGGTGAGGCCACACCTTGAGTCCTGTGTCTGGTTGTGGGCCCCTCACTCCAAGAAAGACATGGAGGGGCTGGAGCGTGTCCAGAGAACAGCAACGAAGGTGATCAAGGATCTGGAGCACATGTCCTGTGAGGAGTGGCTGAGGGAGCTGGGGTTGTTATTCCTGGAGAAAGGAGGCTCAGGAGAGATCTTTATCATTCTTCTCCTTATCTCCTATGTGACAACCCTCCTCACCTGTGAATTTTATCAGTCTTTAGATTTTTTTGTTGTCTGAAGTTTGCACCTGTTGAGAAGGTACCGCCACATCTCTCCTTTCACAGTGTGTTTTAAAGGCTTGCTGCTTCCCCAAGTTACCATGCATCAGCAAAACTGCCACTGGGCTCACTGCCCGTCAACCTGCTATGGAAAGGAGAGCAGTTCCCTCATGTTATATATGCGCCATACTTAAACAAAACTGCTTGGCTGATGCCAGCTTCTATAAAGCAGAGCTACCAAAACAGATAACAGAAACCACTTAAAAAAAAAAAAAAAAGAAAAAAGAAAAAGGGGAAAATCTCTGCTGCCAGTAGGACTGAAGAAGTTCTTAGACATTGATAAGGAATTGATAAGATCCAGACTTGAAGTTAAGGAGCACATTAGGCAGATTTCAGCATCTAAAGTAAAAAGTTGTTACCCAGACAGCATCTTGTGATCACCAAACATCCATTGCAGCCACCCAACCTCAGAAGTCAGCTCTTCTGCAGAAGGAGATATGGGGTTTTCACCTGAGCAGTTCCTGCTGCCTGGGAAGATACTAGGCTGCAGCCAGAGCTGAAACTGGGGTACTTATCCTATCACCATCAGCTGTAGTTATTGTCAATAGCTAGCTCTAAACTCGATACAAACATATTTGCATGGCCAATACAGCACAATGCATTTACTCTAAGGGGTGGGAGTGATAATACACCCTTTAGGCATTTGGGGCTGTCAGTGGCAGCTTATAGGTCCCTGACTCTCAAAGTGGAATCTGAGACTCAGTGCTGGTCACATTCAGCATTTGCAGAGGTAGATGCCACACTGAAATGTAAACCCACACGCACAGTGGGAAGACCTTTTCACCCAGACAGCAGGAGATAATGAGGACAAGAGTGAGCCCTGAAGCACAGCTTTATGCAAGTCTCTGTCCTGTGCGATAGAGGCTGGTTCAGCAGTCTTCAGAGCAACTGAACTTTGGGGTGAAGTCTGGATGACTGCATGTGGCATTATCTAAAGATTTTGATTTCAGAAGTACATTGTCTGGATGTTGAACCTGAGCTGGTGCCATGTGACACTGCACTCATGCTAATAAGCCCTCAGGCTAATAAACCCTCCTCAATTCCATCATGGATGAATTAGTATTTAGAACTGTTGTTGCTTATATCACTTTGCTTTTTTTCCATGTCTCTGCACTTCTATTTTATCCCAAGGCCATTAACCAATTTGCTTGGGGCTGCCCTAGGTCTGTTGCTTTATAGGCAGTGATATCTCTACTGTTTTTCAATATTTTGTTTCTTAGAGTTCTGAGAAGAGATCTCCACAGTTCTTCAGGGGACTAACTGCAATTTGGCAGAGCAGCCGTGTTTACTAGCTGGACTACTTCCACAGAAAACCATTGTTTCCAGGCTATAGCGTGGAGCAATACAGATGCACTCATGTAGGGTTGTCCCTGGGGTAATAAACAAGCACTAAGCTGCTTCTGCACAGAGCCATATGATGTGTCTCCAGCTGTGGTGAGGTCAGTTTGGAAGCCTGATAAATTGCCAATAAGAAACAGAGCAGAGCTGACTATATATCTGAAGTCTTGTACAACTGTGTTTTTTAAAAATAATGACACTTAAAGAAAGCAATGGTCCAGTATTACATTTAATAGATAGTAAGGGCTTATTTGACCTGCAAAGGAATGAAGACAATTTACCACCTTCCAGAAGCAGACACTTGGTATTTGTAAGGATTTAGTATTATATTTACAATGCACTTCAAGGAAAATAGAAGTCTCATGGTTGGCACATGAAAGCTGTGATTTATCAAAATTTCTTTCCCTATATGAAAGGAAGCTCTTGCAGTTGAAATAAATTGAAATATCTATTCGTAATGATCTTGCCAGGGTTAGAGAAGAGGATAGCTTTGCCATCTTATATATTTTGTGGGATATATTACAAAAGGTGTCCTAGAGATTTCTCTAAATACATTTTCATTCTTCCAATGTTTGTAAGCCCAGAGTAATATTTTCCCCTTTCTTTGATGTATGAATTGGTTATTTTGGCAGGGATCAACCAATGTCATACAATTAACAACAGAACACCAGCCTAATAGGGTTTAAAATGCCAATAGAGAACGGAGTTATGTGTATCTGCTAAAAACCAAGTACTATTTGTCTGATGTTCAAGACTTGCCCTATAAGCCCCACCAATCAGCTAGGGAACTGCTAGGAATTTGGTGCATTTTAGGACCTGACTTACTACAAGATCTTATCAGTTGCAGCGCAAGGGATTGGATATGAAAGTAGTTTAAAAGGCCAGAAAACCCACCTACCCTCTAGACAGTTGCTCTTTTTGTTTCCCTTTTTATGTTTCTTGCTTCAATACACTGTAGAGAAAGTCACAGGAAAATACCCTCTCTCATCAACTGGAAAAATTTCTAAGTGGACTGTTGTATATTTTTTTTAACTTAAAAATCATGTACTTAAGCTTGATACAGTTCATACAAAACAAATGGAAAATAAGATATTCTGCTGGAGCCTTTGGAGGATGTTTTTAGCAGTGGATTACTAGAAAGATTGTCAAACTCAGTTATTTATATTCTTTTAGAAAAATACAAACAATACCTCTTTTTGAATCAGAGATAACATTACCTCCTCTCAAATATAACTCTGCCATATGCCCTGTGGGGGAGATGATAGTAAGAAATCAGAGGAAGGACAGAGAAGGAAATCACTTAGATTGGGTCTGGTCAGGCCTATTGGCTGCAATTATCTTGTGTAAACCCACTTAACATCCATTTTATTAAGGACTCCCGTGTACATACAATCTGTTGGTCACAGGAAGGATACCAGGTTCAGGGAGGTTACCTTGAGCAAAACTGCACAACATCCACGTTGCTCAGTAATTACAGTTAGGGCTGGTGAGTATTGGAAAACACAGGGATGAACATGTCAGACTAAGCCAGAAGTCTGCCCTGACAGCCCTGTGTCTCACAACTAGTAGAAAAAAACCATTTAAGGGAAGTACATCAAATCAGAATACACAGAAAGTGATCTTTTCCCTGATCATTCCTCTCAGGTCCAGTCCTTCAAGGAGCTTCCTGAGAAAGCACTTGCATCTAGGCAGTCATGTTGAGCAGCTACCTCTGAACTTCGCCTGCACAAAGTTGCTTTTGAACTCAGCTGCACTCTGAGCCTCCTCAGTGTTCTGAAGCGACAAGTTCCACACTGTAATTACACAGTGGAATTACACAGTGTGGAAAGTACTTTGCTTTGAAATATGATGTCCAACTGAGTATAAAGGTTTCCTTTACATTAAGCTGTATATTAAAACAGTAAAAAATGAACAAATGAAATGTCTGGTATGACATACCACTATAGGATTGATCTCTAAGTGTCTTAACACTGCTAGTTGACTTGCAGGTGTTAATCACACATTTAAGTGACAGTGCTGCTCTTATTCCCAAAAGCCTTCTAGAGCATATGAATGAGGTGCTGTGTTTGAGCTGCTGTGTGTGCAACCAGAGGCTTCTGGTTCCTTTGGGAATTCAGTTACAGTGTGAAATTGATCTCTTTCAGCTACTCGGGTTGAGCAGGTGAAAAGTGAAAATAATTATCCAGGCTCTGTTGCCCCTAGTAATTGTGTGAAACCTCTGAATATGCCTGATCTGCAGCTTGCTGACATAGTTTGCAATTGTCTGAAATGAGACAGTGCTCAAAATAAAGAACAACACTGCTTTCCTCTTAAATGTCTGGAAAGCTGCAAAAACTGGGTAGTCTATCACATGCCTTTAAAATGCTGCTCATTTTTAGGACAAACATTGGGTGAATTGCTTATTTAACGTGTCTAGTGTCCTCTTGACACAGCTGGGAATGCCAATAACTGGGCTCAGTGTAGTGGCTTGTCTCTTTATATGAAATACCAAGATGATGCTGCCTACACTATCAAGGAAGAATGCTGCATCTAACCTAGAGAATTGGCACCAAACATTAAATGGAAGTCACTTATACTATTTTTTTTGCCGGAATATCAAGGATGGCTAAATAAAAGCTCAGGCTTACTTTTATTGCTTGGTAAAAATTGTTAATAATCTAGTGCTTAAACCTTCTCACTCATTAAGGAATCAGAATAATTTCCAGAAGAGTCAGGAACTGATATTTCTCTTATTTTTGATTAGTCCTTTTTCTTTTTTTCCTTTTCCTTTTCAAATGGTCAGTACAAATGGGAAATTTAAAGATGTTCAGGAAGGAGAAGGGCTGTTAAGGAACCAACTGTCTGTAGACAACAAGTATATATGAAAATAATGAAAAAATGTTAGCATGTATATTCTGGTTTTGGGCTTTAACAGGGTTTGAAGTTTACAGTGAGCTTTGTTCTAGATTAGGCTTGATCATTCTTTTGTTGCTACATTAACAACAAAAAAAAATTACTAGAGCCAGTAAAGAGCCACTTGCTACACTCACCTGAATGGACTCTGGAGTCCACAGTTAGAAACTCACACTCCTGCCTGGGAGAGTGGGTTGTCTTGGAATAAAGACAAGACAAATCTGCCCCTGAAACCTGAACTCCTTGGCTTCCATGAAAGTATGATTAACAGCCACTAGGGCAGCTTGGCATCCAAAATCCAGGAGGTGATTTCAGTCTTGCATTTCTAACCAGGCTACAGACATGGAAGGATGCTTGAAGCACTGGTTTCAGGCCCAGAGGAGAGACAGCATTTCAGATCATTCTGCAGTCAGCTGGATTAGGCTTGACCCAGTCTCAGCACATTGTGCTGAACACCTAATTTTGTACTTTCTGCAAGAAGACCTTGGCTTTAGGAATACCACAGAGAGCTTGGTAATACCTTAATTAAATGTGAAATTGAGATCCAGGTGGTATTCATGCATAGATGCTGAGTGTTCCCAGTTATGCTTGATCTGGACATTCCTACATGTTTTAGAGGAGTCACACAGAAAGGTGTGCAGCAAATTGATGTTCCTAGAATGCTGCAGGGAAATGCTGGGCACTGGAGAGAAATGCTGAGTGATTTGGAAGATAAAGTTGCATCCTACTGCCGCTTCCAGTGAGGATTCTTGGTTGCGTTTAGCCCAAGAACAACAGGCTTTCTCAAGCATTCAGGTCATTCAGTTATGTGGCTTTTTGTACAAAATCACAGAACAAATGGGTCTGGCTGGTGACTGGTGACATTGATTCAAGGTCAGAATCTTGTTATCATCACTAGAGATAAGCATGAAGTATTTACAAGAATGAAATGTCCTTGCTCTGATTGAGACTCGATAACTTGTCTACTTGAGAATGGGGAAATATCTCTTTTCTTGTGAAGAGGCTTGTATTCTCAGTCTCACAAACATGTAGATGGAATTGTTAAAGTTGCTGCATTCCCCACAAAATTGGGAAGCATGTTAAGTACAAATTATTCAGCAATACATTTGTGTATACAGTGAACTTAGGCACATCAGTCATAGATGTGCCTAACTGAAGGTCTCAAGGTCTTTCTTTTCTTATACTGTCTGTACAGATGCAGTGTGATACAGAATAGATTTGATTCAGGAGGATGCTGATATTTAGAAGGACTGACTGTCTGTCAATATTGTTTCTGGAAATCTACTGTTGCTGGAATGAATTTGACAGAATAAAAGTTCTAAGTGTATAATTGTCAGTACTCATTTGTCCTTCCTGACCATTTTTATAGGTGTGACACTGGCACCTGAAATGAAAAAAAAAGCATGTTAATAGTCAGAGGTGAAAACAGCAGTACGTAGAAGATGTGGTTAAAAAGTGCATGGGGCAGCCTTCTGTTTTCCAAGTAATTTCAGTGAAAGCACATTGACATACCATCTGTTCACTGAACAAGGTAACTCAAACTGGAGTGTGAAAAACCCTATTAAACTGGGGGAAGGACAGAAAGACATGCTTCAGCTACTGTTTTAAACCAGATTGTTATTCTACTCCTACAGAAAGATCCATGACTTGTACCATGTGTCATGTAGACAGAGGATAAATTCAGCATGCTGTCAGCAAGGATTGAAAGGACTTCTGTGCACACTCACGTCTGCATCTTTCTCATGAACTTGGATTAGACTGTCATCAGATTTGAGTTTAGAGAGGGTGTTGGGGTTTTTGTTCCCTACTGCAGCATGGGGTCTTGTTCTCCCAATGATTTTTCTAGACATTTCCTGCTCAATAATTTCTTTCTCTTTTGTGGATTCCAGTGTTCTATAGCATGCCCATGACATACCTTTTGAGATGTTTAAAGATTGAAACATTTACCTTTCATTGAGTGCATGAGATTTTCTATCATTTCAGAGTAGACCCTCTTGGTTTTTGTTCTGTTAGACTCTGAAAGACACAAGGGATTGGATACACAGCACAAGACAAGTGTTTGAGAACTTTTCTTGTAATTCCTGTATTTTCAACCTATGTATTATTATTGAGAAGAAGAATATTGACATAACATTTTTAAGTAAAGACTTTCATTTTCTTATGAAAGTTCTATCTGTGTTTCTACAGAGTATTCAAAGAGATGTTGTCAGATAGGAGTGTGTTACTGTGTTTTTCAGGAAACCACCGTTTGTGAGCAACTGGACTTCTCTGTTTAATATGTCATTCAATATATCTAGCCTTGGGTTCCAACTCTATGACCGGATTTTGATCAGCTGGATGACTGTAGCATAATTAAGTAAAGGGATATGACCAACTTGACTCAGCCTGAAGTTTAGTCTTGAAATATTCTTCCTGTTTCTTGACAGATTGAAAAGGATATGACAGGAAAATAAAATGGAGCTGGAAAGGAAGTTAGACTATATATTAAATATTTAATGTGACTGTGCTTGAGGTATAGTAATTTTTCTTGCTGCTCATTCCGGTTTGTCTGCCCCTTGCCACTCTGGAGGTCACTGCAAGCTGAGGTGTTTGCCTGACTGCTCTCTAAATATCTGGAATGATTTGGCTAACCTTTAGCTTAACGCTAACGCTAACGCTAACCCTAATGCTAACCCTAACGCTAACCCTAACGCTAACTCTAACCCTAACCCTAACCACACACACACACTCAAATCCAGGTTATTGTAATCTCATACTTTCTTTAGCAGACATGCTGGTTTAAGAGTTCCTCTCCCTGTGTACAAAAGGATTACTTCTGACCCCGAGGAATTGCCTGGCCTGGTTCCCAGCACAACCCCAGAAATGCTTGGCATTGTGGTGAGGGACAAAGTATCTGAAGATCAGAAGAGAGAGGCAGGACCTTCCTGGGACAGGAAAGGACGCAGGCAGCCCAGGGAGAGCCGTGGCGTCCCATGGAGGTGGTTTCCACCTGCCGAAGGGCTGATGATCTTTCCATAGTCCTCCCTCTCCTTTCCATCTCCTTTCTGAAGTCCATCAGCACTCTTTTAAAGTGCTGATACAGCTTTTTCTGGGGATGCTGTGCATGCCAGACCAGAAGGTATACCACACCTAAAAAATATCTATTTGTGGCATGTTTTAAATTTGGATCAATTTTTAATCTGGATCATTCTACTGATACAGTTTAGAGCATGATATTGCTAGAGGAGTTGCCTCAGCATAACACTGGAAAGAGTGAAAGAAATAATTCCTGGAGTCCAGAAAGGAGGGACAAGGAGAGGAAAATTCTTTTAAATTGGCTTTGCAGCAGAAGGAAAAACTATCGTGTTCAAATTATCTCCTACAGAAAAAGCAGTAGTAGACTGCCTTAGAGGGGCTTCTCTCTTCAATTGGCTCTTCTGAGCCAGCTGCAGACTTCTGTGGGACATAGGGCTGAGGCACCAGCTGGGTCTGGAAGATGTCACTTGCCTAACCATTCCAAAGACACAGCCACCACAACAAATCCAACATTTCTCTGTAGCAAACTACATCTCTAATGTGTCTTCACTAGTCTAATATAGCTGATATTGGTATATGCAAAACTCTTATAAAAGTGAAGGAGATTTGCCCTTTTCATGCAGCTTCTTGTACTGCTCAGACAAGCACAGAGCTGCCAGAAAGGATCTGCAGATATTGTTGTGTGAGAGAGGAGTCCTGAGGTAGCGAGAGCTGTAACACAGCACCCTTTCCTGGCTGATGGGCCAAAGACAAGACTGAATGTGTAGGAAGAAGCAGCAGTGTTGGTATCACAAGCCTTTTATAGACAATTTCTAACAAGAGAAAAATTCTTCTCCACATCTTAGCTATTTTAAAATGCAGACTTGGCAGAATTTTTTATCTTGGCTCTAGTATGTCAAATTCATGGGTTTGATTCAGCAAAATCTTGAAATTTCATGGCCTGGGGGTTTTGTTGCTATTTTTATTTTGTTTTCAAACAAAGGGGGTCAAACTAAATGAGAAAAATGGTGCTTTCTGGATTTGGAGTGTATGAAAGGTTCATTCACTCTTATTCATGTTCTCCTTTATAGTTGCAAGGCATAAACTAGCTACCATAGCAAACCTTGGTAAAAGAGGAAGGGCTCTCAGAATTAGTCTTGTTTTCCTATTAACTGTCTGTTGTTCTACAACTCGCAGTTGTAAATCAAATGCAGCATTAAAACCATCCACTATTAACATAAATACATTTTGGACAAAGTAGATAATGTTATACCATGTACCAGATCAAAAATACATGTAAGCTTTAAAGCCAAAAGCATCTCTGAGGTGTTGGAAGCTTTAGTGGCTTTGAAAGTTTAAATTTGCTTAAATTCCAGACAGTCTTTAGTTCTTCAGACTCCAAAGGCAGCCATTGGAAACCAAACTTATCTGTTCATTGTTCTAGTCAGATGTGTCAAAACAACCCTTACCGATGGAAATTCATATCCAGTAGATGGATTTCAGGTCTTGACTTTGACCCTTCATATTTCTGAAGTCCTGAAGTTTTCAAACCCCTCAAGAATAACAGTTTGCAGTAAATTTTTTTGGTTTGACCCTTTCAGAAAGACAGTGCCATGTAGCGGCCATGTGAGTCTACGAAAGGATGGCTATTAAGACTATTAAATTATGTCTAATTATATCACATAGTATTTGAAGGGTGTATCTGTAGAAGAGAATTTAAACCCCAACTATCATCCTAATAATTATTGAGGAGCTGCATCTGGGGACAAATGAGCTATGGGCTCTGTCACTGCTTTGTTGTGTGACACAGAGCTGGTCGCTGCATTGTGCTAGGTGTCAGTCTCCCTCTCTCCAAATCAGGGAGGAGAATGCTGATCTTGGTAAAGCTATTTATGAAAATAGGAAGATATTAATACTTATTTATGCAATGTCCTATTTATGCAATCTGCTTCAGGTCAAATTTGGACATCTTGGAACAAAATCTTTAATCTGTCAAGGGGAAATGTATCTGCAAAAGCTGCTGCAGAATAGCTGCCAGACCAGAACAACAGCCTGAGCAGAAAGCCTCATACATATATTTCATACGGGTTCCTGTTAGCTCTTCAGGTCCTGGAAGGATGATATCTTTCCACCTGAAAATAACTTGATTTTCATTTCTCAATTTTTTGGCACTTGTGTGGCAGTCACTTTGGAAAGGGCATCTGTCATTTCGTACAGCAGTCTACAAACCAGAGCTTGTTTTCACAGTCATCTGGTAGATGCTCTCAGCATGAGCAGTGTGTCACCTTCTGTCAAAGAGGAGGCAGGGAGGGAAGGAAAGAGAGACAAAGAAGGAATAATCAATTAACAAGGCAAAAGACTGAAGACAAAGAAAATTTAAGCAGGAAAGGAGAAGAGAACCATGGGTTCCATTAAAAAAAAAAAAAAAGGAGAAGAAAAGATTAGTGGAGGGAGGATAGTGATTCCCGTTATGCACTTAAAAAGGCAAAGCTTGCCTGTTCATAAGGTCTTGTGCTTTTTTTTTCTTGTGGAATATTGGTGGCTGGAGTTAGGCAATGAGGTAGGTCTGTCCCCAAGAAAGATTCCCCCAAACGTGCTGACCTGCTTCTAGCTGCATCACTGTGCACATCACACAGCTAATGAACCAGCAGTGCCATTGCAGTTGCCAGGGCAGTTCACTGTGCTCAGGAATCCCCACAGTGGTGTTCATAGGGGAGAAATGTGGTCCAGCCTAGTCTGGAGCAGGGATAGGGGTCAGTCTGCCAAGGCAACTCAGCACCATTTAAGGAGATAGGCGAGCAGGTTTCTCTGAACAAGTATGGGCCATTCTTCAAGTTCATTAAATAGACCTATGTTTTAGCTCAGCTCTCAACAACACAATTTAGCTGGTTTCTGACTTTTACCATGTGTGAATCTTGTGTGAGTTGCTGGCTATCAAAATTCTGGCTAGAAGTAGGGTTAAGTCTATCAGATTACTGCTTTAGAAACAGCAGGCACCTGGATGTAACTTCTCTCCTGAGCTTTTAAAAAGTGCCTCACGTCCATTTAGTCATAGTCATTCCAGGAAATATAACCCACACTCCTGAAAGTGCCTTCATCTTTGTAAAGAATAATCATATTTTTTCCAGTGGTCTGTTTTGAGATATTTTGCTTAATGCAACCTAAACGAAACATATTTGCAGTTAGTTGTCATTCCTTAAAAAACACAGAAAGTTGTGTTACAGCAAATGATTGTGGATTTCATATGCTCTTCCACATACAGGTCTTTGCTGTACTATAGTATTATAAAAGCTACTAATTGCATGTAAAGTGTAGTAGAGGAAGGCGGGTGTCTGGAAGTGAGGAAAGATCCTGACTGTCCATCCAGGAAGCAAGCATCTATATTTGGTTTTGTTTGCCAGTAATCATAATATCTTTAAGCCCCTGGATATGCCTGTGAGCACACACGGCACAGCAGCCACCCATTAGACATGCAAGGGGAAATTGTGAATGTGAGACAAAGACAGCACGTTGAAGTGGGACAGTAAAGCAGAGGAGGTTATAATAATCATTTGGCTGCATAAGTTATGAAGTCCAGATTTTTTTTTTTTTCTCGGTGAGGGGTTGCTTATATATGGGTCTCATCCTCTGAAGGTACAGTGCTAGCCTAGCATATATGTCTACCAGACCATCGTTTTCCTATTATTGACAACATGCCATACTACTGTATTCCCCTTTCTAGACACCAGGTCGTGTTCCACCATGAGGATGCTTTGTAGCAGGAAGCATTTAACCTTTAGAGAGATAGGCTCAGGGCCCCAGGCAGAGCCGCGTGGGGAGGGCACCATGCGATGCCTGTGGTGAGAGGACACTCACTGCCTCCGAGTTCCGGGCTGCTGCTGCAAGGACACTGATGCAGTAGCTGGAAAGGGCCTGAGGAGGGTGAGAGCGAGCTCAAAATACCTCGTTACAGATCGGTTGGGCTGATTAGTTCATGTCTGGCGAAAGGGATTTTAATGAGATGTTGGACTCGCATGGATAGGAGGCTTTTCTCTTGGAGGATCTTGACGAACTGTGTTGCTGGCAGCCTGCTAGTCCTGGCAGCTGTCTGGGTGCCAGCAGGGTTCCTTCTGCCACGACGAGGATATTTCAAGGGTGCTGTGTAGCCTCCTACTATTTAATGCTGAAAAGTAGCACCTGCAGGCACCACAGCAGAAGTTACAGCTCTGAAAAATAAAGGACAGAATATTAATGTCTCCTTCCTAAGTTTAAGCAGGGACTCTATCGGGCAACTGCAATATGGACAAGGATTCCCGAGGACTGTTCCAGCTGAGCGCCTTAAACAGCCTGTGGAGGCAGGAGGAACTGAGGGTGATTCAAGGTCCTGCTTGACATGCTAGAGCAGTCCTTTGCAGCTCAGGATAGACTGTACACAGCTGAAGCCATATAAGCACGCGTTAAGCCCAGAAAGACATTGTCCTTGCGAGGAAGGGGAGGAAAAAAAGAGGTGGCAGGGAGAAAAATTACAGACAACTGGTTCATCAGGCTCCCTCAGGCAAGAGGGGCCCTCCAGAAAGTCATGCACTTCTGACATTTCCTTCAGATTTTATATTAAATCCCATAGTATCTGGTCTTTGTCATAAAACTTTATGTGACAGCCTGCGCTTTAAAAAATCTTTAATCTTCATCATCTCTAAAGATAGCCTCCACCTTTCAGAAGAAGCACAAACCCCAGAAATCCTAAAACTACTAAAGCAAAAAAGCAAAATAAAAGCAGATCTCATGATATACCTGGCGGCCATTTGTTATGTCAGTGTTGTGGCTGTCAACCTATTCCTTATGTGGGCTTTGCCTTCTGCTCAGAAGTTTCAAAATTGCCTTTTCCCCTGTTGCCACTGAGGAAAAAAGGCAAATTCTCTCTGTAGTTATGAACTGCAAGCTGAGCATGTTTTAATTGAGGGAACTATTCCTCATAATGGATTACCATGAAACATTCGTGCTTGTCCATCATATCGCTTGATTAATGTGTTTTGCATAGATTTTTACATAGAATAGCAGGAGATAAAATGTGCATGCCTTGGGCAGCACCTTCCATGGATGAGATGGGCTACTTCTTCTCTAAGATTAACAGCTGAAGCTCTCATTTAGCTCTCTTCTGGTAAACACGTGAAGGAAGCCAGTGGTTCAAGCATGGAGTGAATCTTAGTGAGATAATGAGATGTCTTGTGTTGTCAGGGCAGGCAATAATTTGTAACTGTTGTCCAGATCCCTTGCATAGTGGGAACCCAGGACTGTGACTGTCCTCTGCTGACTTGTAGGTAATGGTGATCCAATGTCCTACCATGCATGGTCTCTGGTCCTTCTTCCCAAAAAACATGCATTTCTTGTGCCACATATCATGTTTTTCCTGAGTATCTCCAAAAGCTAGGCTTTTCCTTGATACAAAGGAAAAAATTTCCAACCAACAGCTATACATTAAAAAAAAAATCATCAGATTGTTNATTTTCTCATTTCATATTTTTCCTACACTGTAAAGTTTGGGAATCATTCTTTAATTTTGGTGTCTGTAAGTAGAATTAGACACCTGCCAAAGTGACACAAGTCTATCAAACAGGTACTAGCATCAAGGGATTTACTGGGAAAAGGAGTCCTTAAGCTATACATAAAAACATCAAATGGTTGATCTGGTAAAGTATACCCTGACTTAAGGGGAAACATTATAAAATTCTTTAGAGCCTTGAGAATGGCCAGGCATGAATTATGCTGATACATGTCCACATTACTCTTTTATTGAGAAAGATAAGGATAAAAGAGGAAAATCAATCATATTCAAGCAATCCAGGACTACCAAATATATCTTCAACTGCACTAAGCAAGTATTTTTATCCATTTATGTAGACAAATACTTTGTTTTGGTTATAAACAAAATAAAATGTGTGTTTTTATCACTGGTCTGTTTAAGCTTTGCTGCTGACATAATGGAACAAAATGGCACAATAGCCTAAGGCTGTACATTTTTTTCTGAGGAGCAAATACTTTCTCTTTTTTGTGCCTGAGTGATTATGTATCTTGGAAGGAAAACATTCTTTTACCCGGAAATAAAATATTTCTCAGTGTTTTGGCTTTGATTTTAGTACTGAACATATTTTTAGGAAGAATGCAGTTGAAGAACTGTTCTGGAAGCAAAACTAAGATCTAACCTTTGAAAGTTTAGTAATGTGAAATGCAAAAATCTGAATCCATAGTATGCTTCTGTGTAGCTGAGGTGTTTTCTACCAGAAAGCTTTAACAAAAACAACCCCTGAATCTGGCCGCTTAAGAAACATATCATGCAACCCTACTCTAGTTATGGAATTTAATCTGTTTCTAGAGGGACCTGTGCTATATCATTCCACAGTTCACTAGGATTCTGCTTCTTATTCAAGAACACTCACTGAACCAAAGAAATCTAGGTTTGACTCAAACTAATTAAGCTTGTGAGGATTTACAAACATCAGTCAAAAACTTGCCAGCAAAATATTCAATGGGATACACAGTAGAAGCTCAAACCTCTCCCTGCAAATTGAACAGCTTTCCTTGGATCTCCAGCTAGGAGTACGAGGCTTAGGGGATATCTTTGATTTAAGCAGGGATTTTCAGAGCACAAAATGGAAACAAAATGCTTAGGGACCACAATGCTTCACAAACTTTTCCTAGTAGGCTGTGCTGAATGTCTATAAGTATTAATGGCTGAACAGATGATCAATTTACAGATGGAAAGCTGAATTGCCTTAACCTGGCCTGTTTGTGCACTCCTGACTTGGTGCCATGGTAAAACAAAACATATTAAACTAAGCTAAATATATAGGGTTTATTCCTTAGTTGCAATGAGTCAGAAGCATGCAGATGGTTAGTTAAAATCTTTCTGGTGATGAGTCAGCTTCTCAGACCACAGGAACTCAGTTGTTTGCAGTTAACTTTAATGCCTGTTGTGGTCTGACTGCACCCTTGCTAAACGATAAAACTCCAACATTCTTAATTTTCCATTCCCTGAGCAGTAATATTGCACCTGGCACCACACACACAACACCTGGGTGTAACACAGCCAAGAATGTTCTTCAGAGCCTACATGGCACACAACATGTTTCCATTCCCATGTCCTTTCATGAATCTTGAGTGAGGCAGGAGGATTTCAGTCCGGCAAATTCGTGTATTTTTATATTGGCACTGTGTCAGTCTGCAAAGCTGTGAACACGATTAAGGATCAGAGACCCACTGAGCACTGAACGTGCTTGCTGGTGGAACTGGCTCCTCTCTCTGAGCCTGCATGGTGTTCACCAGCAGATGCCTTGTGCTGGTGAATGTCATGCAGACTCACAGAGGAGAGCCAGTTCCATGAACGCAAGCATGGCCAACCCATCTGTTACAGGATTCAGGCTCTTTGGGTTAAATCTGCTTCCTTCATGTAACTCGTGCTTCTGCTGGGTACAATCCTTATTAATGGATTCCTAACATGATAAAACTCAGACTGGCTCTGTTAGGAAGAAAATACGTACTGAGCTGCAATTTTTTAAAACCACATTATTGCTGATACTGGTGTTGATTTTTTTTCTGCATGCTCTACCTCTCACATGGTGTGCTGAGGGGTAAGAGATGCTCAGAGAATGATGAAGAGCAGGTTCCAGAGGGTGAGCCCACTCCTGATCAAGATGAAACCGAGAAGTTGTGATGTAGGGCCTCTGGAAGCCTTGCACCTTAACAGAGACGCATCTGGAATTGGGTGGGGACAGGCTAGGATGTTAGATGACTGTATTCAGGGAAGTGAATTGAACAGAAGATATTTCTGTTGCCTTCAGAAGAATGTGATGGCATTATGACTCTTTTAGTAGTAGGCTCTGTATGAGATGTGACATGTCAGAAGCTGTAGCATGTACTGAAGACATGGTATTCAGTGACGTGTGCCATCAGACATTCCACTTTCCAGTGATGACAGTTCCCTAGATCTGGGAATGAGCAGGAAAATCCAACCCAGGTTTGTCCAGTGAGAAAAGCAGCTGGTGGGAGGAAAGAGTTAGAGGCAAAGGGTCTGGATAGCAGATGACAAATTTCTTCCAGAGAGCAGGAAAAGGAGTTTCAGAGGAAATTATGGATCCAAGCTGGCAGGAAAACTTTAGGAAATATAGACCATTATGTGCATTTGCATGCTTTTCTTCAGCATTTGCCTCAGCTTGAGGTAGAGGCCATGCAATACAGAACTCAACCTTCTATCAAACCCAGTACTTTTGGATAAAACCACTGCAATTGCTGGCTGTCCAACCTGTGTTAGATGACAGTCACCATGGAGGGGTGAAGGATGTCACTGCCAGGATGCTACTGCACCACAACTAAATGTAGTTGTGATGAACTACTCTAGAGACTCTAAGGTAAATATTTACAAGCAATTTGGCTTTCCCCTTAGTAAAATCTTCTTACACAGCTATATGCTGCTGCATTTGCACCTATCCTATCTTTAGTCATACCTACACTTGAACAGCTAGTGAGCTGTAAATTTTGGGTTTAAAAGGACAGATGATGCCATTCTGTCAATATTTTTTGCCAGCTTCTTCCTCCATCAGTAATCACAGAATAGGTCAGGCTGGGAGGGACCACAGTGGGTCCTCTGGTCCAACCTCACTGCTCAAGCAGGGTCATTCTAGAGCACATGGCGCAGCATTGTGTCCTGATACTTCTTGAACATTCCATTAAGGGAAGCTCCATAACCTCTCTGAGAAATCTGTTCTACCCACACAGTAAACCTGGGAATGATTCTTTCTTTCTGGAGAAAATCTGTGAATAGAGGAGAAATATGAAGAAGAAATTTTATTTTGGAATATATTTTAGAATGATGCCGAGGGATATCCTCTTTTAGAAAATGGAGATATTTAGAGGACTTTATAAAACAGGTTGTTCCAAACTGGTGGGAAGAGTACTAAACAGCAAATTGTATCTCATGAAATGCCTTTCTTCCATCTACTGCTTTTTTTTCTTCACCAAACCTTGTATTTATCTATGTTTCTATTGCACTTTTCAATACTTCTTTACATGTGGGTCATTCCTGTTAGCTATTAATTGTGCTCAGCACCAATTACTTTCCCAGTCAAGAGTGGTAACAAGTAATACAGTAGCCCTACACCTGCTCAAATGCTCCCTGCACAAAGGTTATCCAATCCAATTCCTACTGATATCATTGTTAGAACTATTTATTGGAATTTGATCAAACTTTCAATTTTATATCCTTTTTTGAACACTGAGGCTATTCTGTATCAGATAAAAGGAGCACAGGAACCTCACAAAATTGTGTTATTGATGAACAATACTGAAAGATTGCTTGGTAATTGCCATTAGTTACTCAAGTAGTTTCAGCCAGCCAATGGCATATTATTAATCCTACTTTAAATCTAAAGATGATTCTCTTGAAAGTCTCCTCTTTCATCTTTTTCATTGTACTGTAAGATCTATTTGCCGTATTTTAAATGAGCTATTTTTTATCTTGTCTGAAGTATTGAAAAAAAAACCCTATTTTAGTAATTACTTTAGAATAGCAAATTACCAGTAAGTCACAGCATTTTATCTTCTGAAAATAAAAATGCAACACCTATAACTTCTGTTAGCACATAGTGGTTTATTCATTCCATTGTTTTTCGTTCTATTTTTTGAGGAGAGGGAAGGTAAGTTTGTTTGTTTGGACTCAAAAATAGGAAGATGAGCAACTCTTGACAGAATTATCTCAGCAGATAAATAACTGGGTTTGTGTGTATAAAGATATGAACAAAAAGGACAAAAGAGATGTCTGCAAAGAATTTGAAGTTGATCTAGTGAGGAGTCCTGTGAAATGCTTGCAAGTGCTTTATTTTGAACATTAATTATTTTAGCAAGGTCAACATCATGAATAATGCTGTGTGATTAGCAGCAGGGATAACTGTGAGCAGAGTACTGCTCCCGCTACTGGCTGATGGCAACTGACAAGCCCTGTAAAAAGCGCAAGGTTCCGAGAGGTCTCTGAATGAACAGCCAGCATCTTCCAGAGTAAGAGAGGACTTGTGCTTCTTGAGCCTATGTAGTGGTTATCACATTCACCTAATTTTCATTTTAGTGGAATAGGATTACAAGAAAAGCAAAACAGGTTCAATTTAAAAATAGAAACAGTTAGATTTATTAACATACAGTAAAGGTAAACAAACAAAAACCAACCACGAAACCCTCTCAAAAACAACCCCCCTCCTCCCTAGCAACAATCTACTTGTCCATGAAAACAATGCAAAGAGACAAACCATCAGAACTCTTAAGTCAGTAGCACTTAATAAAATAGTCTTTCATTCAGTCTTTTGAGAGAGACAAGTCCCTCCTGATTCTTCTGGTAACTTTCCACAAGAGACACAGTCTGTTTGTGGCTTCCAGCTCTTACAAACACAGCCTGCCCGACACTGCATCTGTGAGCTTCCCAAATGCAGCTTTTCCCATGGCTGCATAAGGGTTGTGGACTTAAACATGGGGTTTCACCTTTTAAAGATGCACAGC